>OX104134.1:4756697-4783861 GCA_944470555.2 Heterobilharzia americana
AATAAGTGATAGTGTTTCGGTAAGCTTACATAAATTTGGATTCAGATTTCGGAACTCGACAATCTCATATCCTGACAGGCTTCTGTTGGACAACCTGGTCTTCATCTGATAAAGTTTTCTTTCATTCTTTCAAACCTTCTGATTTTCCTGCATTTGGAAATTTTCAGATACTGGTTTCTCTTCGGTTGAATGTAAGAAAAATCGCATCATGTAATTCCATGGGAAAAAAATTTCAATCGTGTCGTCTAAATTCTTTAAGAGTTCATGATATGTTTCCAAGTCAACGGTACATTTGTGTACACGGTTTCTGGGGAAGATGTGTGACGTACTTTCTGCTGCTTCCTCAAAGAACATGCAATTTACTCAAAATGATCCCCAAATAATCTTGTAGAACTAAAGAATTTACAAATCAAGTCCGCAATCGCGGTTTATGTCATCTATCACAGTCACAAAATTGATATTGAAAATATTAAAATTATTCAAAAAGGTTTTTCAAACTACATAGAAAGAAGAATAGTTGAGGCATTTCACATCATATTGAATCCTAATGCACTCAACAGAAAGGAAGGCCTAACTATCAAATTAACCTAGACAGTATTTCCAAAAACAGCACATCGCATACAATGATCAGAACAAAAGTGCATACACACAAATAAACCGAATTAGCCACCCATAGAGTTTTTCCTACACATTCCCACTCGGTCACATGTGCACATATTCACATCGTCTTGAACTCCAGACCAGTAATGTATAGGAAAGACAAGTTTGAACGCTTCCTGACCAACATAACAATGACATTTATTATGATTTGACTATCTAAGCCGTAGTTTGGCAGACTAGTATTTGTACTGGGTGATGCGTGAAGGTGAAACGAAAATCTGGACCACAGCTGGACTCGTGCTACGAGGTCCAACTGCTGACCAGAATTTTCGTAGCTCAGTTGGTAGAGCATTGGGTCGGTAACCCCGGTGGTCGCTGGTTCGAATCTGGTCGCGGTCCAGATTTTCATCTCACCTTCAATCATCACCCAGTATAAATGACGTTTATGTTCATATTATTATCATGCATAGACAGTGTGATCTGATTCGTCACCATTTACTATTTAAACACTGGATAACTTGTACAGGTTTTATTCTCTGAACAAGCGATTTCCACGAAATCGCAAAATGTCAGAAACTTATTTTTCCACTTCATTGGGATTGTGCAAATATATTTCATATATAATCCAGACTTGTATGCAGAAAAAAAAAGGTTATCAGTCTGTGCCTCTCACGGTAAAGAGACTCTAGTTTTGTTGATAATCATCATGTGTTTTACATATTTTCGATTCATACAAGTTGGTTTTATGTTTTGTTTCCCGTTATTTTACATTTCACACCCTTGACCTAATTATATGGATCCTACTCACATTATCCTCTTGTTAACATAAATCTTATGATTTTACACACATTTTGTGTAAGTTTTCTGAATACGTTGACTACACTTGCCCCCTCTCCCTCTCATCTAACTTCCACTGGGGAATATTCATCTAATCGTTCTCTACATTGGCAAACTTAGCTCTGCATATTTATTCGCTCAATTCATGTGTTTTCAATTACTTTATATCGATGATATCTTTGTTTCAAGTCGACAATTTTCTGTCAAGCTGATTCGAGTATGCAAACATTTTGTATAAACTGATGTTAAGATTGTTTTAGGTTGTAAGCAACTGATGAGAAACCCCAAAATAAAACGGATTTATGCCATGCTACTAAGGCTGTTTTTGTGTTTCTTTGTGAATGGTAGGAATTGTATAAGCTTTATATTCGCGTGGCTGGAAGCAGAACGCAGGCATTGGGAAATTGCAAGTCACGGTGTTTAGGAGACTATATCTTGATGGCGTCGTTACTCAGCATGACTCATACGCATAATACAGGTCTATTATTGTCTTTGATAACAACACCAATCCTTGAAACAGTAGGCGAGATGGGAATGATTATTTATTCTGAATACATGAACCTTAGAAGCTTCATTGTGAGAACGGAAGGTTTTTGGCATTTTCGAGAGATTTTCAAACACGTTTAAAAGAGACAGTTAAAACAAAAAGGGCTGCTTCTTGTTGTCGAATCGAATCAAACTTCACTCAGCTACGCTGAGCCCATTCGTGCGGTAGGTAGTGCATTACACCTGGTGTGAGGGCCAGTGAAACTATGTGGCTGCCCAATCCGGCCGATAGCTGCTACCTTGATGTGGTGGTCCAGGCCCGTATATGAAATGGCCCAACGAGCTATGCTGGTGGGACGCTTGTTTCCTGAAAGTCCTATCAAGGCAGAGAAGTCTATTACCATTGTAGGATACATTACTACACTATGATGCGCGTCTGAAGGTGAAGTCGTTCTGCTGCTAGGTGGATAGAGTGTGACAGCAGTAAGCCTAGCCAGCTCTAGCTTTAGGCATAAGAGGAGCCATTATCTCACATGGCATCCACTGGCTTCAAACGAACGATGGACACAGATAGACCACATTGCTATAAGTCATCGTCGGAGAGGATCAATGGAGAATTGGGGCCCTTTCAGGAGTACTTATTTGCAATGCGACCACGCGCTACTGCAGGCTCATGTGTCTCCACGTTACTGACCACAGGAAAGAGGAGGCAGTGAGGCCCATCTGTGCTCGACTGGTATATGAGGACACCAAGTACGCATTTAGAGGAGTTAGCTAAGCATTTAATTGGACTTGATAGCAATGTTCATCTTGAGGAAACCTGGCGTGATATTAAGTCTGCCACTGAAAGTGGCAAAGAATTAGTTACTTACACGCGAAGGTTAGAAAACGTCACTGGATTTCTGAGAAGTCAACCGAACTGATTGGTGCGAGAAGACTGATTCCAGCTGGCTCTGACCACGATGAAGAGAGAAAGCAACTCGTGTCGACCACGAGAAGTGGTGGGTGGCGAAATCAGGTGAGATAGAGAAGGCATCAGCTCTGCGTACCACGGCAACTATTTAGGCCTATTAAGGATACAGGCAAGAAGATGATGGTTAGTGAAACCATCACAAAAAAGGGTGATGCTTGTAAATCTCAGGAAAGACAACTACAACGTTGAAAGGAACATTTTGAAGCACAGTTCAAATGGACCTCAGCAAAGCTTCAGTTGCCCAATATCCAGCCTCAACCTGAATGAAATGTAAATATCGGTCTTTCAACTCTCCTTGAAGTTGCGAAAGCTGTATCGAGCCTAGAACGGTACAAAGTACCAGGATCTGACAGATTTCCATCCAGGGTTTTCAAGTATAGAGGTAGAAAACCGCCAATTAAAGTCATGGAGGTTCTAGGTACTGCATGAGAATCAGAGGTAGTCCCATCAGACTGGTCTACTTCATTGATTATCCCAGTCTATAAGAAGGGAGAGAAATCTTGTTACAATCATAAGGCGATCAGTTTGACTAATATTGTGTACAAGATCCTAGGGTCAGTAGATACCCAACGCCTAATTACAGCTCAAGAAAGACAAACTCAAGAAAACAAGGCAAATTTTAGACCTGCACAAGGGTGCACTGACCACATATTTAATCTAGAACAAGTTCTGAAACGAGCACAGTTACCAGCGCCCGATACTTGTCACATTTCTTGACCTGAAGACGGCACTTGATGCACACGAACGCGAGATGTTCTGGCAATATCTGACTGTGAAGGGAGTGACGAACAAGTTTTAATGCTTATCGAAGCTGTCTACTGGAACTCATGCAGCCATGTAAAAGTACATGAACAGTTGTCATATGAATCGACAACAACTTCTGGTGTCCTTCAGGATGCCTACTGTCACCCCTCCTATTTAACTTCATCATTCATCTACTAATGGACGAAACCTAAAGTGCATCTGACTTCAGAGGGGTTGATCTACTCCCTTGATGTCATCTGGTTGACTTGGAGTATGCAGACAATATTTTCCTGCTGGGTCTTCTGAACGCGTTGATCCGAAACCTGAGTATGGCTGGCGTGCGTTTCGCTGGCACCTGTCAAATGTAAGATGATGCTCCAGGACTGATTTCAAAGCACTTTCACCCCGCTCACATGCGGAGTTGCATCAGCCGAAGCCGACTGGTTGCTGACGATATCTCAGCTCGGCTACAACAGGTCCGTTTGTGATTAGTCAAATTGTGTAATCTCTGGCGCTGACTGGCAAGATATCCGACTACTTTTTAAAGAAAGGTGTACTGCGGTGTAGTTGGTTTTATTCTGTTATAGAGCTGTGAGAAATGTTCGTCGGAGGTAGAAGACACGAAGCGGTTAAAAGGTTTTCATCACAGATGACTTCGTAGTATTGCTCGTGTTTGGTGAAATCACCGTGTGAGCAACGTTGGGGTTAGGCGAAGGTCACTAGGCAAGACGGAGGTCGATAGATGAGGTCGTGAACCTTTGTCGGTTGAGATGGCTTGGATATCTTGCGCATGTCCAGCCACCCTCTACCTCGACGTGATTGCTACAGGAAGCTGGGTTCGGTTGGAAGAGGGTTTAGGATGGCCAGACCAAGACCTGGCGGCAGTTGATGTCTCTTACTGGTGGTCGCAGCCATGTAGAGGACATGTAAACTGCCTGATTGAGGTCTGCTAGACGGTAGAATGCAGTGGTTGAAGACTCTTGGTGACTTGGCTGAAAATCGGTCACAATGGCGCAGATGTATTCACTCCTTGGCTTCATTTAAATCTTGAGTATTTGCACTAACCTTCATCTTCAAATTGCATATCCCCTCACACTACTTTATCTACTTTGATATCACTTTTTCTACCCACCTGTTATTTTTGTATTACTGGGAAATGTGGCAACTTGAGCCAGTAAGCCTGCAAGGTTGTACGTCGGTTTTGTCAATCAGTGGCGGCACAAACACCGGTAGGGGGGCTCGAACCGGTGGCCCAGTGGTTGAGATTCAACTTTCTAAACCAATGACCCATAACTCCCCTCTTTTGGTGTACAGGCGCTGTAAACGTTTCGAAATTTTTACTACAAGTAAAGCTATGAGAAATTTGTTCAGTTTATGGGCAAGAAATATGCTTCGACTAGCTCTAGTTACGGTCAAAATGCTTTTTTCCGTTTTATAGTCAAACTTTAATAACACACATGAAGTAAGACATTATTCAGGCCTTTCAATAGGTAGTTCAAAGTGGTTCATTTTAGCCGTTGGGAGCACGAAACGATTTCTAACTTTCTTTTGAATTCACTGTAACCTCCGAAAAGAAAAGAGCTTGTCGATAATTTCCCAACTGTTTGCCAAAATTTTCTATTGTTCCGCTTTATCTCGTTTGCCCCACAAAGATTTGCTGGAACATGATCGGCCCGAAGTAAACCCCACCTGACTATCAATAACAGAAGGAATAGACGGCCTTTGATAGGGTAGTTTATGATTGTGGGTCATTGGTTTAGGGGGATGACTCAACCAATGGGTAGTGGGTTCGAGCTTCGTCCCACTTACAGAGGTTTAGGCAGCCAGCCCTCATACAGGTGATTCACTGTCTAACTGCACGAATGTGAACAGAGTTACTGAGTGCATTTTAACTTAACTCACCTTAACAGTTGAAGTTAACCCACACATACTTACGTAGTCAATCGCGCAGTTCTGATGATCATACAAATAGTGCTAACCATAATTTAAAAGGAAGTGCATGTGATTTGAAAACTTTAGGTACGCCAATGGGTAGTACTTATGAACACTTTCTCATTAGCGGATAAATTCCAAGACTACATGTAACTAGTATAGAAGACATTTGGATAAAATCAACCCAAAACAAGGCGCAAAAGTGCATAGATGTAAGTTGTCATATTTCACAGGAGTATAAACAGAATAACCGGATAGGAAAAGGCGGATGTCAAGGTAGAAAAATGTGTATGAGGGGAGGAATTTGAAAATAAAGGTTATTTAAAATGTTTAAGCTACAGAATACATCAAAGAATGAATACACCTACGCCATTGTGACCGATTTTCAGCCATTTCACTGAGTCCTCAACCACTGATTTCTGCTGTTTTGCGAAACCCAGGCAAGCAGTCTTCATTTCCCCCACATGGTCAACACTAAAAGAGACGTAGCGGCGGAATGGTACGTTTTGGTTTGGTTGCGCTGAACCCTCATCCAACTTAATCCAGCTTCCCATAGCATGGCACGTGTAGGTAGGCAATCACTTAGCATGCACAGTACATGTCCAAGCCATCTCAGTCGATGAAGGTTCACAGCCTCACCAATCAACTTGCCTAGTGCCGTCACGTAACCTTAATGTTGCTTAAATGGTGATCCCACCATACGCAACCTGTGATAAAAAAAAACCGCAATCTCTTGATATGTAATTTTAATGGCGGTCTCGCAACTCTATAACAGGATAGAATAGACTACAGAGCAGTATACTCGTCAATCCGCAGGTAGTCAGTTGGATATCTTGTCAGCTTCCCTCATAGGTGAAGAAATTTGGCAAATACCAGGCAGATTTTCTGTATCCGAGCTGAGATTTCGTCAGCAACCAATCCGTTCGAGCTGATACAACTCCTCAAGAAAGTGAAGCCGTCGACGCACTCCACCACTTCACTTCTGATCATTAAG
Source organism: Heterobilharzia americana (assembly GCA_944470555.2). Lineage (NCBI taxonomy): Eukaryota > Metazoa > Platyhelminthes > Trematoda > Strigeidida > Schistosomatidae > Heterobilharzia > Heterobilharzia americana. The sequence goes on from OX104134.1 coordinate 4,763,264, forward strand.
CAAGAAGTGATTGCAGATCAGTTTTGGAGCATCATCTTACATTTGACAGGTGCCAGCGAAACGCACGCCAGCCATACTCAGGTTTCGGATCAACGCGTTCAGAAGACCCAGCAGGAAAATATTGTCTGCATACTCCAAGTCAACCAGATGACATCAAGGGAGTAGATCAACCCCTCTGAAGTCAGATGCACTTTAGGTTTCGTCCATTAGTAGATGAATGATGAAGTTAAATAGGAGGGGTGACAGTAGGCATCCCTGAAGGACACCAGAAGTTGTTGTCAATTCATATGACAACTGTTCATGTACTTTTACATAGCTGCGTAAGTTCCAGCAATACATACATTACTGCCACTGTAATTAGCTTAGTGCAAGGCATTGCTCTAGAATTATTTAAGAGATTCAACAGGTAGTTGATTGCACAGTGTCTTTATTTCGGTAGAAGTCAGTTTGTCAGGAGCTATGAAAAGTTAGTGTTCCCAAAACCCATGAATATTTAATTTCGACCTGGTAAATACAAAGCCAGTCGTCTTCGATCAACATAACTTACTACTTACTAGTCCCTTGGGTTCCTAATGGAGCATAGGGCTTCAGTAGCACGTCTCCAGTGAACTCTGTTCTCTGAAATCTCTTGAACCTGGCTCCACGACAGCCCACAACCTCTCATTTCCTCCTCGCACGATCTCCTCCATGTCACCCTCAGCTGGGACGCCCAACTCGTCGCTTCCCATGGGGATTCCACTCGAGGGCCTGACGCGTGATGTCCCCAGTCGGCCTCCTCAGTGCATGCCCAATACACCTCCATTTCCTTCTGCATATTTGTTGGGTGATAGGTTCTTGGTTGGTTCGTTCCCAGAGTGAGTTCCTTGTTGCTTATTCTTTCTGGTCATCTGATCTTCAGTAGCGAGCGTAAGCAGTTGTTGATGAATGTCTGTAGTTTATTGGAAATGCCTTTCGTGACGCGCCAAGTCTCTGAACCAGCGAGGAATAATTTTGTTTTTATTTTTTATATTTTGTTTGTGCTTTGAAGTTTCTTTAGCGGTTAGATTTGTTTTACGGGGTAGGGTTGCTAGCCCTATGCCCAACCTCCTCTCTTTACCCGGGCTTAGGACTGGCTAGTAACTAGTGAACTAGTTAACCAGGCGAGGTTACATAACGTGCGACCATATTATGGTTCATAAGAACTGACGACTTTCAAAGTAGGTAATATCTACTTTGTTAATTTTTACAGATAGGCCGGGATCACGCATGACGCACTGGTACCATGCACCCAAACAGATGGAACCGTTCACGTCATGCATCGTAATGACTAATTGTCTCTACACTGAATACATAAAGCAGCATATTTTGCAAATAAATGTTTTCTATCACATAACTACTTAAGCCCTTTGTACCAACACTTCTTCATCTTTGTGCTACTTAGTGAGCAAGAAGAACAGAATTAATTAAGAGTATCAGTGGGTATATACACAGCTGTCAGTGAAGTATGCAAGACAGGTTGCAAGCAATTGGAGGATGTCTAGTTGTAGACAGTTAACTTGTGAATATACATATTTCTTTAAGAAACGCATGAGTGGAGAAAGTAGAAGCAGAAAATTTCGAGCAAAAGTGAGACTAAAAGATGTATTTACTACACTTTCATCTCATGCCTTCACTACAATATTGTCCCATACTAAATGTATTTGGCCTAAGTTTATGCTGGACAGGCAGTTAACAATAGACTCAATCCCAAATGTTCGATCAAAAATTAAAAATGCTTACTGAAGAATAATCAGGAACAGGATTTCCGGGAGAAATCACCACGTCGCCTACGTAATTTTTAAGAAATTAAAAGTCACACTGTGTGAAGTAGCGAAAGACCTCGTCTTTCGCGGATTGTTAACAATATTATCAAATTGCACGATATGTCGTAAAGTGAAGGAAGTAGTAGGCGTCATCATCCATTTCGGTAGGTTTTCCTTCAAAATCTCGTAGAAAATCTATGAAATTTTAGAGTGATGCTCAATTGCTGATAGACACGTTTAGCTTCGAATATCCAATATCTTTTTACGAGCTATTTTAAACCAATGGCTTGAAGCATTTCCCGTTACCAAAGATAACAGATCATAGGATAAAAAATATAATTAGGTGAAACGCTCTATCCTAGTACCTCATGCTCTACGTATGATAACGCTTTAACAGAGGGCAGCTTTTTTTACTTTGTAAAACCTTAAAGATATCTATAGCAAATAACTTCCCAGATTCTCTATTGGTGCCAACCTTCATAATTTTGACGGACTGGCTAGTCTAGGGGACGCAGCCAAGCACAAATCTCCATTTGCCACACTCACCTCAAGTTGCATTAGTCGTATTCGGTCGTCCAACTATTTATTCGAAGAGCATGGGTATTTTGGGGTAGTTCACTGAATATAATGCTCCTACCAAGCTGAGCTATTGGCAGTTTTGAAGTGTGAAGAACTATAGATCCATCTCTGCCACTGGACTCCCAAACAAATCCGTATCAAACAGACAACACACCCAGCCCCGCTCAGGTCATTTTTAGCTGGACAGCGCAGAAACATGGTCTCTCCATGCACTCAGGCTGATTTCCCGGAGCAAGACAATACAGGTCCTTGTTCCCAATTCCTTACTTTCCAAAGACCTTTACAGCGGGAATCAAACCGACTTTTTTCACCAAATGTGTTTAGCCCCGAAGTAAGTAATACCTGTGCACAACTCAATAGTGTTTCTGGAGGAAACCAATCTCACGGATCGTTAACGCCTATATACATCGCTCCATTACGTCAAGCTAGGGAACGACTTGGCTACTGACGCTCAAGTATGTATGCAGGAAATTAATGGTAAACTAGCATTTGACGATAGCTTTTTCTGACAGTTGGTTATTTCAGAACCCCCAAAGTCCATGCAAACCGTGTTGGTTATGCTTCAGTATGTTCGTGTCGATGACCTGTTAGCGTCGGATGATAAATTACTGAATAACTGTAGTAGATTTGTTTTTAGTGTACATTCTGTCCATGGAAAGCTACGTCCATGAACTTGGAAATAACAAGGCTCTGCAACTCCATCAAGAAGCCCCTGTGAACCCGAGGTTCCGGGTCGCGACATACAACGCAACGTTTCTGTCTCCTCCAACTACAGCAGTTCATTCGATCAGCTAACTGCTAAGTCTTGTAGGGTCAAAAACCATAAGTGACACTGGTTCAACAATATCCATGGTGAAGAAGGAAAAAAATGTGGGAAACTGTGCATTGTCAACAAAGAGCAGAAATTTGGGAGACTGCTTCAATGACAACAGCGCAGTAGGTGGTGGAGGCGGCCGGTTATTGAGCATCAGCAGCGTGGAAACCCTATCTCTAAGACGCTGGTGTAAGTGTTAGCGTTCTTTTTGCAGCCAGGACGAACGTCTTCATGATACCTCCTTCACTTGGCAAACAACTAGTTGAAAGGTAATCATGACCGTCGAAAAATTCCACACCTACCTCAACCGACGTCTGCACAGACCCATTCAATGAATATTCCTTCTAGAGTCGGCATAGATTGACTGAACCAATACGACCTACTCGCAGTTGGCCGTCAATGATGACTGACAGACAACAACACTAGGCTGTCTATTAAAAGAAGCACATGCCTAAGCCCGGTTTTGATTAAATTTGGGACGGCGTACTCGGTCGACTGGTTCTACCAATCAGTGTTAGAAAAATGGCCGGAGTTGAGACAACTGACTCATAGGAGCATTATGCATCACGTCACAAAAACAGGACTATCTTCGGCACCCAATCACCTTGCCAACCCCCTTATAGGCTAAGAATGGCGGATCCAGAGCTGGTCACGGGGTTGAAATGGGAATTATCAAACCGATGAGCAGTCCTCGGGCATCCCCTTTGCACATGGCTCTCAAAAAGGATAGCGACGATTGGTGTCCTACCGGTGGCTGTCTGCGGCTTGAAGCCAAATTACGCCAGACTGTTGCCCGAGGTTTCATGTCTGCAACTAGACCAAGAATTTCGGCACAATTAACGTTCACTTCAAGATCGGCTTAGATAAAGATTCACCCGGACACCTTTAGCAGCTGAAGACACCTCGAAAGCAGCTGTTGTCATACTTTTGAATGCCTTAAATTTCTGCTCCAACATTTCGGTCCTCGAAATACGGTACGGTGATATCCACTCTGGTCTGAACACCATTCCGCGTTCACGCTGACGACCGAATCACTGCAAGTTGAGATAATGAAAATTCATTTTGACCACTTAGGTTTGACATTCGACTAGCCAAAAGAGGACGCGTTGTAGAAATAGGGGAAAATGGTTCCTTGAGTCCAACTTCTGTCCTGGCGGAATAATTTCTTTGTTTGAAGTAGTGGGTTGTTTACCCGGTCCTGCGACACCTAAATGAACGGATACAATCAGTCAATTAACTAATCAGTTTGCTGCATGTAATTATGCTAACCACGATCTGCAAGACGAAAACTGGTTTGTTCACCACAACCCATCTACAACATATGAATATGTGTGAGCACCAGGAGAAGGGGTTGTAGCAATCACAGGAAGGGGCACCCGAACTCTACATAGCGCGGATCATATGAGTATTTGATTGCGCTTCAGGAAGAAAGTTACACAGTTTACTTGGGTTGACTGAGAATTAGCTAGAACGAATCGTCGTATGTGCTCTCCTACGCTCCCATCTTAAGGAATGACGTCCATGGCGAGGTTTCTGATTAAAGCTTAGGAGCAATTGATTAGGATGAAGAGGGTCATATGCGATACGATGCATCATGATCACATGCTGGCTGATTCTCCCGTGCTATAATAGGCACAGCTTGAGAGCAGCTGAGAGATCCAGATCGTGTTTCTACCCTGGCCCAATTAGCTCCTCCGTTTTCCTTCTCTGAGTCCGTCCTAGAACGACCAAGTTTTTCCCCAAGTATGAAGGTATAGCTAATGAGTTTTGCCGTGGGTGAGGACGAATATATGGTCCGTACAGTGTGGCAAAAGGCCGGGAGTTAGATCCTGTAGAATTCCAAGGGGACACTGTAAGATTCCATGTACATTGCTTCGTGGAAGCCTCAGGTTTGTTTTTTCTCCAGAACTTCAACTATCCAAGGATTATTGCCAATCAAAATGGCGTCTCTGGTTCCATTTCACTTTGCTATCCTTGGAGGCTGAAAATTCACATGTCTATGCTGTACAAATGCACATACACTCATCCTAATAGTGCTTTCATTTGGTGGCTAATCTTATTTGGCTATCGCCCTCAAGTTTCCAGCGCCCACCAACCGTACTACTTCTGCGTGATAAAATATCTAAAATAGAACGTAAGATATTCTAGTAGCTTCTTAGGTAACGACCGTCTACCATTTTTTCCCATCCTAAGTGCCTTATGCCCCATATAGGATTTGCTAACGTTCTTTATAAAGATTCAGTGCAATTTTAGCGCTAATTTGTACTACCCATCACTGACCAACCATTCTTAGAGTTGACAAACGCAACAGTAATGTGCAGTAAACGTAGTTTTATGTATTGTATGCGCAAATTATCGATACTTTTAACGGGGTTAGCTATACCGAACCCCTACATGGGCCTTCTGAAGTATCAGCTTTCATCCAGAAGACAAAGTTGAATAGGCCTAGTGATTGCCGCATACGCTTGTTCATCTGAACATTTAGAGAGCTTAGTATTCTGAGTGCTGTAGAACATGGTTGTGCCGGACCTAATACGTTCATCGAGCTGCCTGAAGCCAAGGATTCGTTTAGCAGACAGCCAAACTGAATAGCTGAGTCACAGGACCTGACTTCGACAAGGAGCTGATTCCACCTTTGGAAGAAATTAGTGGAGAAGTTGGCATGTAGAGATGTTCTAAAAGTTTTGAAATAAATATGAATTTCGTGTCAGTTAGCCATATAGTCGGTGAAAATGGCTTGATTTCGTTTCAGGAGTAAAGATTACTATTTCCGCACGATATGAGGGAGCTTTCTTTCTGGAACTTACATTTCGACCATCTTACATGGGATTCGCAAATATCGAGGTACTGAGGCCGTGAAGCTTATTCGTGGGACAAATCGATGGAAGTATTCAGTAGACAACCTGTAGGTTGATGTGAGGGCTAAGGATTTTTCCATCCTTCGAGGCCGGCCCACCCCTCGAAGGTCCACACTCCCAGGCTCCTTCAAGTAACCCCGTACCCTTCGGACATCAACAAACAACTCTGCAGTCGCAGCATAATAAGTTGGGTGATTTCCCATGAAACATCAAAATAAGCGAATGCAAACCCAGGGAACAAAAGAACTCGCCACATGTGTGGTGGCTGAAAAGCCGGGAGCTGAACAAAGTTTGTGAACCATTTGCCGTAGGCAGACCATCAGAATAGCAGCATCAAGGACTTGAGTGTTATCAGTTCCGCTCCGCCGTCGGTAAAAACCTGACAAAGCGGACCTGCTAACGGCTGACTAGACAATCTCGTTGGCCCAGCTAACCGCCTACGCCCTGAATTTTCATTATCTCATTCGCTGTGCAGGTGGTCGTTTGCTCCAGAGTAAGTGAGTTGACATGAGAGGAAAAATTGGGTATTCAGGTGCGGTATGACGCCATATTGAATTGTCTATCTGATATGGTACGCGGTGATGCGCTGTTATTCACGGGATGACAACCCGAGCAGAATTTATTGCCCGCATCTACGCTAACGTGATAACAACATACAGGTCCCTAACTGGTTATAGTTTCACACAACCCTTCATGAGCCTGTGTAACATTTCATGAGGAGATCATACATTCCACCACAGGAACAGTAGACTTGAGGTTTCTGCAGGTCCCTATCATGGACGTCTTCAGCTCTCCCAGCTCTTCAGCTCTGCGAGCCCACCCATTTTGCGAGAGAATTTCAGGAACCAGTACTGGAAAACGACTTGATTGAATATGTTTCCCGGCGCACTTCCTATCGTTATAGCGGGCTTCCGAAAATGGTGGTGACTTCGCGTTCAGTTAGGCTCTCGGCATTTTCTGTGTTCACACATCAAAGGCCGTTGCATTTTCGCTGTAGTCGGAATATTATCACACTATAGTGAAACAGGAACGTTTCTAGCTTAGTTTCTGTAGCTTCTGCTACGCGGTAGACCAGATGTGTCGTAAAAATGCTTGTGGTAGACTCGAGTGCCACTTCACAGTGGCCTGTGGTATGCGGTATACCGAATGCGGGAGTTGGTTCCACGGCAACTACACAAGCCTCATACCCTCATCAATCATATAAGGGGCTCAGTAACGCAGGGGGCGTCTGGTTTTACATGTTGTGCGGCTCGGATATTCGCACTTTGGTAGAAGCAAAAGCACTCCTAGATGCGATAGCTAAGACACCAGCATCAAGGGAGAAGGTCGATAACCGTGGCAGCGATAACGACACGGCATCGACCGACACACAGACTGCTGTGCTGTGTCCCACGACAGGCCGTAAGTCGGACTCGTAGACTACCCGGTAGGTTTGCTGACAGCAACCCAGAAAGAACTGCGCCAAGCAGGGCGGAGCGAGTACCTTCAGGTTCTCGCATCCCAGGGCTGATGGGCCTAGTCTGAAAGCCACCGACCGTGGGACTAGATCTACTTCAGAGGAAGGGAAGGGGAGTGAAGCACTCGCATGCCAACCACGGAACCACGCGGGCTGCGGGTCACGCCCAGTTCGGTGGCCCAATCGGTGACGGAAGCTACGAAGAATAGGGCGCAATTTCGTTCTGAGGCTGTCGCTGTCAGCGCCACTGGACTAGAATACAGTAAACCTTGCATGCCGGATTTCGCTCTTGCTGATCAAATCAAAAACTGAGGAGTAGAAGTGGAACCAAATTGCAGGTTGGCAGTGGGAGAGCAAGATCTGAAGGTAGCGGGTTTTCGTTTAGTGAGGTTTCAGCAACAAACGACGCTTGAGCCTCTGTGGGTAGGACGGAAACTCACTTAGGTAGTTTCATTGTCTTGTACGCAAATGCGTGTAGTCCCTTGAACAAATGGAGTGAGCTTCGCATTAAACCAAGCACAGAAAATCGTGACATCATAGCCATCTCTGAAATCTTGTTATCTCGTGGGATCAATGACACCAAAACATACCTATGAGGATTCGTTCCTTTAGGAGGTGATGGGATGTGATGCAGTGGTCGTGATGTTATTCTTCACGTTAAGAGCACCCTAACTGTGAAAACCACAGGAACGGTTGCACGTGGAGGCGGGAGGTACTAAATGCTGCGCTCCCGACTAAGATGCAAGGGACAGGACGTTATGGTTATCGCAGTACATCGAAGACTCAAATGTGGGGCGGAAGACCATCTTGGATAAGCTGACCCTCTGGACAGATAACTGTCGGTGCCAAGTTGTAGTAGACTTCAAAGCATCATCAGCTGACTTACAGCAGCATGTAACTCGTTTGATCATAGGTCGGCGGAAACGTCAGCGTCCTTGACCCTTGGCGCATCAGGGTAGCGACCAGACATGACCATCAACATGCTGCGCCGGTTCTAGACTTGGTATTCTCACACACAGATGGTGTATGCCTCATCAGGCGCCGTGAACCCGTTGGTAAAAGTGATCACGCCGTAATCATTTTCATATTCACAGAAGCTGTCCTGTGCTAGCCCGGCGCCTCAGATTGACCCGATGTATGGAAAGCGAATAGGGGGACCATTTACCTGGAAGCCTCTTCAGGAGACTAAGGCTTCAGTCCAGAAGCCTCAGTCGAAGCTGCATGGTGCTCCTTCAAACAGTTGTATGCGAGAATGACTGAACCTTTCATTCCATGGACTGTTCAGGTACAGGAGACGGAAGCATTGTCCTTTGTGGATAAACCACGAAATCCGAATCTTGTTGTAAGGTTAGAAAAAGTGTTGGAGTCTTCCCACCCACCTCGATACTACTGAAGTGATGAAGCATTACGACAAAGCCCGAGGCAAGTGCATCACTGCTATCCACCGATCTCGAATATGCTTTGAAACACGTCCTGCCCAGACTGCGTCGCAACATCCAAAGAGGTTAGTTCCTCATTTGAACTACAGAAGTAAGATGTGTCGTGGTATGCCCGCCCTAATCAAAAGGACCGAAACTGACTGTTTGATTGAGGGTGATAGGGATAAAGCAGAAGCTATGGCTGGATATTTTACTGACGCCTTTACACGGGAATATTCTGTGGACACTTATCCAACAGTAGAAGCATTGACATTCAATAGAATGAACTCTGTGCATATCGATCACAATGACGCACTTCGCACATTAAATACCCTCAACGTGAATAACCAACGGCACCGAACTAGCTGCACCCAAGGCTGCTCGGGAAGCTTACATTCTATGTAGCCGGTCCACTTACCACCATACAATATAGACTGTCTCTTAGTGAAGGCACACTCCCCTATGACTGGAAGGATGCCATGGTCATACCTATCTACAAGGCAGATTCTAGACAGCACTCATCAAACTGCAGACCGGTAAGTTTGACTTGTGCTGTAGTAAAAATCCCAGGAGGAATAATCAACAAAGCCATCGCAATTCACGTGGAGAGCAACACTATTGTCTTGTTTGCAGCATGGCTTTCGCAGAAGTCCCTCATGTTTGACGGACCTCTTCACAGTCAGAGAAAGTTGGGTTAAGTCTAAAGATGATGAGATACCTGCAGATGTCGTTTTTCTGGAGCTCAGTAAGGTGTTCGACAAGGTACCTCATTCCTAGCTGCTCGGGAAACTGTGATATTTCTGTATCACTGGCAGTCTGCTTGCATGGATAAGAGAGTTCCTCGTTGGTGGGAGATGAAGAGTATGGATCGATCCTCGTCTATCCTCTGGGAGGTCGGTGGAGAGTGAGGTCCCGCAAGGCACAGTCTTGTGTCCCTCGTTGTTCCTCCTATATGTAAATGATCTGCCAAATGTCATTAAATCACCCATGGTTCTCCACACTGATGATGTGGGAATCTGGATGGAAGTTAGGAACGGCGAGGATACATGTTCATACCAGACAGACCCAGGCAGCCTGTTTACCTGGTCAGAGAAGTGGCTGGTGCTTGTCAATGTAGGCGAATGTGTGAGCATGCACTTGGGGCACACACAGCCACACCTACTATGTTGGTGGAACTCCTCACCCATCAGTATTTACCCACAGTGAACTGGGAGTCGCAGTTAGCTATGGCTTGAAAACTACGTCACACTGTGTGTTGGTAGCAGCCGGGAGATTTAGTGTGCTTTGGACGTTACGTGTAACGAACGCAATTGATGGCATGTTCACCGTCCGGAACACATCCTTAGTTAGGTCTGAATTAGAAAGCAGCAGACAGGCGGTTAATCCTTGCCTGAAAATCGACGTGGACCTTCTAGGGGGAGTTCAGAGGTCATCCACTCGTATGATCCTTGTGATTGCTGACATGTTTAATAAGGATAGAATTAAAGAGCCGAACCCTCCGTTGTATCATATCACAGACGCTGGGGAGATCTATTTATTGCTGTACAGAATCCTTAGAAATAACTTCGAACCCAATCAATCCTCTCGTTTCATTCCCACTAGGTAAAGACACCTCAGAAGACAAAGCAAGAGGCTACAAAGGCAATGAACAAACAGTCTAAGCAGGGTACAAGCAAAGAAACTTACTGGAAAAGGATTATTATGGGCCCATAGACTTCTATCCTCAAACAAAGGATCTGAATCTGAGAGTGTGACGGCAAGGCATTCTGACCAGTTGTTATTCTTACCACTCAGTCCGATGATTTATCTAACCTAAATGTTTTTGGATTTCCTGGACGCAGGATTTCTGTGTCTAATTCGCCGACCATTAGTCAGGTATTATGGTAAAACTGACCAAGAAAAAGTCGGGCAAGAGCCAAAAGACTCAACTTAAATGAATCTCGATGACTTATGAACGCCAGATGCCAATTGCCGACAAGTACAATGCCTAACATGACTCTCAGTAACATTCCTTTGATGTTTCCACGAAGAAACAAGTAGGCTCACTGTACCGGCCAGAATCCAATAATCTTGACCTGAACGCGGGAAATAACTAGGCGGTGCCAACTGACGTGAATCCGGCTAGTTCCTGCGTTCTACTGTATAGCTTCCTAACTTCCGCGAGTGACGCACAGTCAAAGGTTGGATCAAAATATCAAAACACGGTTTGTAGTAATTCAATAATAGATTCGTAACAAAATCTGTGGTACTATCAGAGCAACAACAAGTTATGTCAAAATTACAAAAATGCCTCAGCAGTGACGTTGGGTAACTATACAGTCCAAAACGTTTTCGGGTACAAATAAGTACTGCACGGTAAAACTGGTTAAACAAATACAACTGTTAAGTACCTGTCGGTCAGTAGGAATATTCCTGACAAAAGAGATCAAAACTCTGCCTACAGGAATCAAATCAACAAACAAACTTTCCCAGTAGACAGCCAAAAGACAAACAGTCAAATCACTGCAACACCGTAAGTTGAACCAAAACAAAATGTCGGGCGCAGTAAAACAACATCACCTTGTCAACAGTCCAGCGTCACATAGTAGGAAAGTGAAACATTCATAATAAGTCTCAAACATACGAAGGCGAATACCGAGTGCAAGTCAAATAAGACCGTTAAACAAGCAAACAACATTACACCGGCTAGAGTCAAAGGTACACCATCCATAACGAGGGTAAAAATGTTAAAATAAATGTCAATACAATCAAATGAGAGTGATCAGGAGGGATTTTCAGATCAATTTTCCTTTACACTCACTTCACCTGGCTTAGGTAAAGTACTCGCTAGCTCATATGGTTTGAACAGTAATCAGAGAATCAGTGAACGGTCTGTGATGATAAGAGAGACAGGAAAAATTACAAGGACACCAGTGACGAATACGCAGTAAAATACAGGACAGAGTGGGCTACCGAACACATCAATGTGGGATACTGGAGGAGAATCACAAGACGTTGTATGCAGTGAATGAGAAGAAGAGTAGCGTTTCACTTGCATATAGGACTCCAATAGTCAAGTGGTTCACCACGCAAATTTTGCAATGGTTAACTCATTATTTCAGGATCCCGAAATAATCCCTATGGAACGGAGGGACAACCATACACCAGATGGACACCAGAAATGGAGTAGAGATAAGTTACAGAGTTTTGGCGTCTTGAAACCAAAGGAATTTCAAGGAGCTTAATGCCTAACAAATTCTGGGTAACTGACAGCATCCACCCAACGGCACTAGTACAGTATTCCGATGTTTTAACTGTCTTGCTAGCAAAATCTTTTCCGACGATCGTTTCTAGGAGGTAGATTGCCCTTTATTCAGAAGCGACCGGCCGCCATCCCAGTTCGTAGAGGTGGTGATAAACTGCTTGTCCCTGACTGTAAACCAACTTCCGTGGTCTTTTTAACCCGAAAATTCATGGAAAGAGTGGTAGTTGATTCACTTCGTGATTATTCACTTGAGAACTCAGTCCTGACTGTCAACAAGAGTTTTACCCGGAAGATCTTGTGACACCAATTTGTTGATGGCATGGAATAGTTAGACACTCTCTCTGTCTATCAGAAAAAGCCCCAAGATAGGGTTAACCATGATATCCTGTATGAAGGACTTCAGCTCGTTACGGCACACGGGAAGGTCCTCACTCGGTTCAGGGATTACGTTAACGGTCGGTCACAATCAACTGGAGTAGGCGTGTGCCTATCTAACTGGTATCCAATGCAAAGTGGGATGCCTCAAGCTTCCGTTCTTCATTCGCTAGTGTTTATTTCTTTGATAAGTGACTTGCCAGAAATTCAAACCAGGCTAGAATTTGGTGGTTTCAGAAAATATGGGCGCTGAGTGGATGATGTTTATTGCTTTGGCACCCGCGATTCCGGATCTTTGTCCTACAGGAGAACGTTTCTAAAACCCTAAATTAGACAAGTTAAAACTGCTTCCTGTCAACATGGAGAAGTCCGGGGTCGTGAGTGCAGGCAAATATAAATGTAATTCCAGTTATGAAAAAGATCAAGGAGACACCTTAATTGGCTCGTTTAGAGCTTCTGTCCTGCAATGTACATGGAATCTTACAGTGTCCCCTTGGAATTCTACAGGATCTAACTCCCGGCCTTTTGCCACACTGTACGGACCATATATTCGTCCTCACCCACGGCAAAACTCATTAGCTATACCTTCATACTTGGGGAAAAACTTGGTCGTTCTAGGACGGACTCAGAGAAGGAAAACGGAGGAGCTAATTGGGCCAGGGTAGAAACACGATCTGGATCTCTCAGCTGCTCTCAAGCTGTGCCTATTATAGCACGGGAGAATCAGCCAGCATGTGATCATGATGCATCGTATCGCATATGACCCTCTTCATCCTAATCAGTTGCTCTTAAGCTTTAATCAGAAACCTCGCCATGGACGTCATTCCTTAAGATGGGAGCGTAGGAGAGCACATACGACGATTCGTTCTAGCTAATTCTCAGTCAACCCAAGTAAACTGTGTAACTTTCTTCCTGAAGCGCAATCCAATCTCAGTACATCTGTGCAAATTGTACCGTACGTGTTCGGCATCAAGCAGATGTTTTATAAGCCCCACAGTGATAAAAACTGATTTATACTGTTCTAGGTACTAGTCAGGAACACTTTCCATGGTGAAGGCGGCCGGAATTTAGCGACTGTAAGCCTGCCTTCAGTAAAACCACAACTTGTCTTTCTTATTTTTACCTCTCTTGTTGTCTCCATTCCCTGTTAGTAGTATCAGCAACCTTTCAAGTTCCTCGAATTCTCGTCCTAGGACTTTTCCTCATGATTCAGACCAGCGGACCAGCACTCCCAACTTCCTAGAACGGCGCTATTGATTTCAAGCTGAGGCTTCAATGTCCAACCTCTCATGCCAAATTTGATAACAGGTCAGAAGCCTGTGTTCGCGAGCAGTAGATCTATGCTATGTTTCTGAGAAACTCGTACTGCTCTGAAGCGTGATCATTCACTTCACCTCGCCAGTTCATTGTGGTGAATCTTCAAAAGCCACAAAACATGTCACTAGAAGAAAGAGCCAACCATTTAAATAACCTCAAGGAGAAATTAACTGATCAGCACACCTGCATGGAACCCGTGGTTTCATATCTAATTTTAGTGTATCTCTTCCCGAAATCCCACAAAAGAGATGCTACAGTGACAGTCATATTCTGCATGGTAATCTCTCCATGTCACAAGGTGGTGGTGGATGCTAGCGAAGAGGCTGACACCTATCTGCGACAAATTTTCATTGTACAGTGTGGAAGAAACTTTTCGGTTTGTCGAAAAGCAGAAGATTTTAGACATTTCAAGTAAGTTCCCTGCGTTCTTCGAGTTCTTTCTCGATTCACAAACATTCCAGCTAACGAAACTACTGAGACTATTTTCTGATAATCTGAACTACTTCTTTCACCTGAAGAAAACTGCATACAACCATTAACCCTGTATACGAAAGACATCCATTTCCTGCTTATGAATGAAATGTGTCGACAGATTGATAGAGTGGTAATATGAGAAGCTTGTTTGGCATAGTATTTTCGAATATATTGCTATAAAACCTTGAGGCAAACGCAGTGAAACCGAATATTGGCGATAGCACATTTTCCACTGGGTATATAGACGATGGATCTGTAGGGGTGTGTGTTACAATTCCGTAATGTTTGATCAACCCTACTTAACTTGATGTGCTTTAGTACCTGCTTAACCAGTACTTTGCCTAACATGTAAGTACTGATAACAAAAGACAAATCAAAAGAACTGATACGCAATGTGTTTGAAGGAGTTATGTATTCAATTAAAATAAATGTTATAATAACGAATGAGGGAAAAGTTCAATCAACTTATCTGGCTTGTAAGGCTGAACCAGGGACTCGGAGTACGTGCGTGGTAACCAGCACAATGGAGCGCAAAATGGCGTCCAAGCCTGCTCGGATGCATGCACGTTAAAACAAAACCTAAAACACCCTAAGCACCCGGAGGCAAGCTAGAGATTTATTTAGTTAATTTAATTTAGACCATTTACTTTAGCTCTAGCTATATTTTGGTGGCAGGAAGGTGCACTACAGATTCGTGGTTTGTAAGTGTGGATCATGCCTCAGGAGCGTTTTAGAAATCGGACAATGTTAACCCAGAATTCAGTTTTACCGTAGAAAATGGGCGGGAAAGTCACCTTAATTTTACCGACTTCTTTATCAAGACGCGATGGTAGAATATTTGAGAGAGGCTTCCGTTTTAAAGAAACATGGACTAGACAGTCTTTAAACTATGGCAACTTCCACGAAGTCCACTATCAACGTGGACTACTTAGCACGCTGTTCAACAGCCTTTTTAACCTTTGGTCAGAAAACAGAGTGAACAATAGGCTAGTTGTCACTGAGACTCATCTGTTAGATAATGGTTATCCGAAAGTTTTTTAAGAAGAAGTTTTCAAAAGTAGGTGGAGAGAAAGAGAGGATGTAACTACATTTGAGAAAAAACCAATGGTACATAAAGGAGATAATGTTTCAGAAAGGATAGGCAGGAAGTTAATGGTTTCTCATACTAGTACGTATCCCACTGTGAAACAAATTCCTTTATGTAGCTTGCAATCGAAAATTGCGCATCCAACGTCACTTCCAACTGTATTTACGAATTTACATGTACTCAACAAATCACGTATGCAGTGAGGACAGAAGATGGATGTGTGTTTGTTTCTCTGAAAATGTTCCAAAGAGCCTGTGACTAAACAGTGTGAAATCACTTGCAAGTTCAATCACGCGTCATTGAGTAAACTCATGACACACTGTGTATATATCTAGGGCCTTTAAACTAGTAAACTGGAAAAGAAAAGATGTGGTTCCAATAAAGAAAAATTTTCCTTTTCGACGAAGTCATTTACTAAGCTGCACATTCGTGAATATATGTCACAGTAGGTAGAACGTTCCAGAACTGTTTCCGGTTAGGGGCGAAATATATTGAGTAACTAAAGGAAGTTAATTAGTACACATTTGTGTTTATAGTGGGAAAATAGACAGGGGATTTTGAAATTAAATGTAATTACGTAATACAGGATGAATGTATGGCAGAGTAAGAAACTGAGCGAAGGGTTATAAATTGCGATTATGTAATACTGGATAAATGCATGACAGAGTATGAAAATAGACAGGGCATCATAAAAATAGTTTAGGATCTGTCCTGGTGCGAACTCGACAGACACAAAGACCAATCACTAATTATTCGGACCTGTTATATACCCACGAATACGAGACCAAGGAAGAACACGATAGTGTAGTCGGATGGAATAGTATATTTGGGTGGTTGTGCCAAGATACGGATGCGTTCCAACTAACTGTCTAGAGAGTCGAATACGAGCGGTGCAACGTAACACGACAGCGTGCCAAATGGCGAGGATGCTTGACCGGGTGCCTTCAGCTCAGCGAGTCCAGTTAAACTATCAAGGTCAGCATCAATGTCGAGAGTCGTCAAACCCTAGGCTATTGATTTTGGGGAAGTGTGTGACGCTACAGATCACTCCCCGTCCCCCACAGTGTGTCCGCGGGGACCCTAAGGCGATACCAGCCGGAAGTGAAAACCCAGTGGTTTCTCCACTGGTAAAACTCTTCCGGTGAGCTAACTGCGTGAAGTGGCCCCTGGTTGTCTGAACTTATTCTAGGGTATCGTGGCAATTAAATAATAAAATACAACAAATCGAATTCGACATCGATCGCGGTCCTCAGTTCCTTTTGACGTTCCGTCCAGTGCTTGTTGCACCTGGAATATAAATAAAAGTCTTTAATACCACGAAAATGTTTCATAAAAATGGGGATTATTTACATATGAACGTATCGAAAAACAAAAATTTACGCTTATTTTCACCTTTTTTTAAAATGTTTCACTACATGGTAATACGAATTGATATAAAAAAGCAAAGTGTACGAGGGTCTGCGCATTGACGGTAAATAAGAAAAATAGTGCCTCGGAAGAAAAAATTTGTCAGTAAAAAAATGGTTGGCACATTTTATTCTCACCGCTAAGTTGAATACGACTTCAAATGCTCCGGGAACCTGACGGTTCTACCTGATCGTGTTTTCCGTTGCACCGATGGTTGTTGCAACTGTGTATTACCAGGCGTATCGTCAAGAATTTCGATAATTGAGCTATCCGTCGGTCGGCTGTGGCGAGCTGAAACGTCACATATAATGGGGTCACCTTCGAAATAAGCTGGTTTCAAACGGTCGATACTGACAGTATCTTCACGTCCACCTAGCTCAGTTATGTAGAATTTCTCGTGTCGCTTAATCACTTTGAATGGCCCGTCGTAACGTGGTTCAAGTGGTCGACGAACGGCGTCGTGGCGAATAAACACGTGTGATGTCTTCTGTAAACTGGGGCGAACGAAGACATCAGTCGTTTGAGGTCTAACCGGAGAAGGCCTAACTGAACGCATTGCGTTTGTAAGCCTAGTCACGTAAGATGCCCTGTCGGAAACGTGTTTGAAAGTTGAAGGAGAAACAAACTCACCTGGTAGGCGAAGAGTGGTCCCATAGACGAGTTCTGCAGGAGTGCATCCAGCATCAACTTTCAAGGCGTTACGAATACCTAGTAGGACTAGAGGCAGAGCCTCGGTCCACTGAGGCATGTTTGCAGCTGAAAGGGAAGCTGTCAGCTGTCGATGGAAACGCTCTACCATGCCATTTGCTTGTGGATGGTAGGCTGTCGTTCGGAACCGGGTGCAACCTAAAAGTGCCGTTAGAGCGTGAAATAATCCACACTCAAATTGGCGCCCACGGTCGGTTGTGACGTGAGATGGACATCCGAAGTTCGCGATCCATCTTTCGACGAAAACACAAGCTACTGTTTCAGCAGTAATATCCTTAATAGGTACTGCTTCCGGCCATCATGTGAAACGATCAACACAAGTGAAAAGGTAGGTACATCCATTAGATTCTGGTAGGGGTCCTACAATATCTATATGGACGTGGTCGAAACGCATGTCTGGGGCTAGAAATGAGCCTAAAGGGCTTTTCGTGTGTCGCGTGACTTTACACTTTTGACAAGCTAAGCACGACTGGGCCCACTCCTTAACGTCTTTGTTCATCCCAGGCCAGCAGAAACGTTGTGCGATAAGCCTAATGGTGGCTCGTACACCTGGATGAGAGAGTTTGTGCAACGTATTGAAGACGTTGCGTCGACAACTCTTCGGAACTATTGGGCGTGGTTGACTAGCAGAGACATCGCACAAAATTGCATCCTTGTCTGATCCAACAGGACAAAGTCGCAGTTTGAGAGTTGTGGACGACAACTCATGATGCAGCTCAAGGTCTTCCTTTTGACGCCGAGCTAGTTCAACGAGATCAATACCCTCGATATAGTTTATCGAAGCTATTCGAGATAGTGCGTCGGCTGCGGAGTTGTTTGCTCCAGAAATGTGGCGGATGTCTGACGTGAACTGGGAAATGTAATCCAGCTGTCGCGACTCACGAGGGGAGTATTTGTCAGACGCCGAGCTGAGGGAAAAAGTTAACGGTTTGTGGTCTGTGAAAATAATGAAATCACGACCTTCCACAGAATGTCGAAAATGGCGTACAGAACAGTACATGGCTAGGAGTTCCCTACCAAATGTACTGTATCTTGTTTCCGCGTCTTGCAGCCGCCTCGAGAAAAAGGCTAACGGTTGCCACTGGTTGTCAGTCAACTGTTGCAAAACTGCTCCAATTGCTGAATCAGATGCATCAACAGCAATACTCAAAGGAGCATTGGGGTCATGATGCATAAGCATGGTTGCGTTCGAAATGGCTTCCTTGACTTTAGAAAGCAAGTCTAGCCGCGTTGTCCAGAGACACGAACTTCGCAGTTCCTCGAAGTAGATCTGTGAGTGGTCTCATGACAGAGGCACAGTTAGGGATAAACCTTCGGTAATAACTTACCAGGCCATTGAAAGTGCGGAGATGTTTCACAGTGGTCGGCTCTGGATAGTTTGTGATAGCCGCCACTTTATCTCTCAATGGGCGTATACCTTTGTTGTCAATGGTATGCCCAAGGAAGCTGAGTGATTCAACTCCTATTTCACACTTCTGTAAGTTAACTGTGATGCCATGTTTTTTAGTCTTTCGAATGCGAGGTCCAAATGTTTAAGGTGTGTTTCCTTATCTGGACTCGCAATTAGACAGTCATCGATGTAGACATGAACAAAATTCAGACCACGGAAGACGTCGTCCATAAAGCGTTGGAATGTTTGTGCTGCATTCCGAAGACCAAAAGGCATGCGCAGGAATTCAAACAGGCCAAAAGGAGTAATAATGGCTGTTTTCGCGATATCTTCTGCTGCCATAGGTATCTGGTTGTACGCTTTGACTAAGTCGATTTTCGAGAAAATGTTCATGCCGCATAAGGTTGCGGTCAAGTCGTAAACGTGGGTATAGGGTAGCAGTCCGGAGTTGTTTTGGCGTTAAGCCTTCGGTAATCACCGGTCGGACGCCAGTCGTTGCTATCCTTTTTGGGCACCATGTGCAATGGCGATGCCCAAGGACTGTTCGACGGTCTGATAATGCCCAGTTCGAGCATGTGGTCGAATTCATTTTTCGCCGTTTGCAGCTTATCGGGGGCTAAACGGCGCGCTTTGGATGCCACAGGTGGACCTGTGGTTGTGACGTGATGCATAACATTGCTGGTTATGCACGGAAGAGTGTGCTTCGGTTGTTGTAACTCTGGATATTTCTCCAGAACTGCCTGGTAGGACGCGTCGCCTGATTGTTTAGTCCTAACGATGGCTAAACTCGGACCTACATAGGTGGTGCCGCCAATAGATAACTTTGTGTTGTTATCTATCAGTCGTCGACGGCGAGCATCTACGAGTAGATCGTAATGGTTCAGCAAATCTATGCCAATGATGGGCATAGAGACGTCTGCAAGGAGGAAAATCCAGTGAATAGGTTTGCGTAAACCTAAGTTGAGGTAGGCATACCGTCTCCCGAATGTCGCGATTGCCTTGCCGTTGGCTGCTTGAAGATTGAAGGATGGGTCAAGATGACGCTCCTTTGTCGTTGCTGGAAGAACGCTAACTTCTGCGCCGGTGTCGACGAGGTAGCGGACTTTCGTTTTAATATCGGTGACGTAGAGCAAACGGCTGTTTCCGCCGGCTACGGTTGCCGTGAACACGTGCCGGCGTGACCGTTTCCCGAGTTTGTGTCCTTCTTAAAACGGCATGGTTTCCGACATTTTCTGGCTTCATCCCCGTAAGTGTTATGAAACCAGCACCATTCAGGGTTTTCCACCCTGTTGGTTTAGGGGCTACCATGCGACTTGCTGCGATGCGCCAAGACGCGTTTCTGTGAAGTGCTACGTGATCTAGGACTTCGAGATCGTAGCAACCGTTTCACAGAGTTGCACAGCTTGGTCACCTCTGAATCCTGGCATCTGGTTTGTCGCAGACTGAATACATGTTGGAGACGGGTCTGTTAGAAGTCTCCAGTATTTTATCTGCCGAGGCTGCCAGGTCATCGAGTGGGACTGACTGCAGTGTCACCAACACGGTTTGCACCGGTTGGTAGTTTTGAGAGAAACAGTTCTCGGAAAAGGCCATTGTTGAATATTCGTGTGCCGATTATTCTCGCATGCATGCGAGGACTTCAGTAGCTGAGTGGCTGCCTAGCTCGATATTACGAAGTAATTCGTCTAGG
>OX104134.1:4784177-4904602 GCA_944470555.2 Heterobilharzia americana
ATTAAAATCGGTGACAACCTCGGTTTTCTACCTTTCTGAATTCTGTCTTGATAATCACTCGAAAATTGCTTAGTTGAATGAAGTGATTTTAAAACAACTTGTGGTTGAAATTTTATTGAAAATAAGTAGAACAATTGAACAAGACAAATTTATATGGATTTCGCATTTACATTACCTCTGACCTTTATAACAGTGAGAGGCTATAAACTGATTAATTCTATAAATCTTGTCAACGACTTTAAAAGCCATGATTGGCATCCTCAAGGTTTCGGAAATGTTTTATCAATACTGATTTATTTGTCTTCCTTCCACCCCCTTGTAGACTAAATCGGAAACGTCACACAGTGAAATAGCATTATTTACTGGACAATAAACCGGAAAAGGATTTCACAACGGTTTTAAAAACTTACGAAGATAGTCTTAATTGTATATTATGCAAGTTAATGAACCTGTACAGCCGAATGAGCCACACGTAGTATGTGAAATCGTTACGTGGCTAGTGTTGAGGTAAAGAGAAGAGTACTACGCTAAACAGGCAAGTCGACAGATGAGGTTGTGAAACTTCATTGGCTGCGGTGGTTGGACATGTGTTGTGCATACCGATCCACCTTGGAGTGCCATGTTAAGGAAAGCTGGATTAAGTTAGAAGAGGGTTCAGGGTGGCCAGAGCAAGACATGACACCAGTCGATGAAGTCCATGACTATTGGTGTGAGGTGTGTGGGGAGATGTAGACTGCCTGACTGAGGTCTTCGAAACGATGGGAATCAGTGTTTGAGAACTCTTGGTGACAATGGTGCAGAAGTATTCACTCTTTGACGTTTTTCTACAACTTGAATATTCTCACTAACCTTTATCTTCAAATTGCTTAGTCTCTCACACAACTTTGTCTACTTTGGTATCATTGTTTTTCTATGCACCTGTTGTTTGTATACTAATGTGGAGTGTTGCAACTTGAGCTGACGTGGATGTGTGCGAGGTTGTACATTGTCTGTCTGTTTGATTTCGACACAGAAGGTTAACTAGGCGACTCAATCATTCACAATGGCGCCTGTAAGCTGCAAAGACAGTTACGCTTGTTGCAAAGGAAAAGATATGATAACTCATTGGTATTATAGCTACATAATTATCAAAACATTATCCAAAACAAATCAAATAAAGAGTGAGGTAAAGTCAACAAAACAACACGTGTATGTGTGAACTGATTTGAAGGGAAAGTATAACAATGTCAATTATTGCCAACACTTCAAAAAGACACAACTGGACAAGTATGCTATTTTTTACAAAGAAAATTTCATGTTTCTTCGTTTGTGTACACGCACCATCCGAGTAACTCACTGTATCTTTTTCTTGTGCTGACTACCTCTTTCTCTCTCTCTCGGGTTGTTCGCCTTTTCTCTACACTCAATATGTCATTGAACAGAAGGAAGGTTATCTATACAAAGAGGAGAATTTGTCGTTGTACAACTTTTTCCTTCTTTCTTTTGACGTGTACAAGGCATTTTTCAAAAGAGATGAATGTAGTAGACAGCTGAAAACTAGGCAGTTGCAAATAAAATGAGTAGTGAGCGTGAAACAATCTTCTGAATTAGGCCCATCATCATCCATCCAACAGAACAAAAAAAAAAAGGAGAATGGAAGTTATATAGTATACAATTGTTTCCTCTTTTCTTGTAAAAAAAAAACAAGACGAAAAAAGACAAAAGTCAGTCAATTCCAATAGGAAATTTAAAATAAAAAAAAGACATGATTCCTGAGTGACAGTACACACTAGTAGTGGGCTGGTACAGTTTTCATTGCTTCAAATGAAGATCGTTGTGATCTGAGAGTCTACAGATTAAACGAAAAACAAACAGAAAAATGCAACATTAGATAATTAACAACTAACAAACGAACATGCTAAGTCAAAGATGACGGATGATGTTTAACTGAGAGTCAAGATGTCGCAGGAAGCAAAATGTCTCAGACTTTCGGTACGCAAAGTGTAGTCGACATCCTATCTAGGATCCGGTGGACAACTGAAATTGATCATTCAGATGCATCTGATGCCTTATCTTAGCTAAACTCGTAATCATACATCGTTATTACATAGATTTTAGCCTTATAGTCACTCATGACTGTCGAAATTAAGATAAAATCTCAACCTTACACTTACTAGTACGACTGACTAATAACTTTTGTATCATCTTTGAATTGACTACTTACTTGTGGGAATAGCTTAGTAGTGCGCCTATTTCGCAGAAAAATACACGTGCAGTCACTATGACTATCTCATCGTTAGATTTCCAACGTTGTCTGGCTTTCATCTGTAATGGTTTCAGTTACTGGGTCCGACAATAACATAATTGACAACCAATGCTATGATTTATTTACTGATCTCAGGTCTATCGACTACGGCTGTCCAGTGGCAATATAAGCGATGATAGCGTTAAACTGTTAAGGCTGCGGTCAAGTTTTCGTCGTTTCGATGCTTTTAATCTCCCGTTGCCATACTAAGTTGAATTGTTCGACGTCTCTTGGCAGACGGGCTCCCACGAGGACGCCTAGATACCGTCTGATTACTCACTATCTTGGTGTTTTCTTGGTGGCTAGCAGAAGGATCTAGGACGCACGTTTCGTCCTATTTGGGTCTTGTCAGCTGGATGTATCTGCACCCCAGTGAGTGGTATTGTACCCATTGAGACTCGAATCCAGTAGCCATAGCTTCAGTCGCCAAAGTGTTATTCACTAGGCCACTGGGGCACAATAGCCACCTCTTGTACCACGGGTTTCAGTTGTCGTTTATTGATAATTGTAATTTCCCGTCGCTAAACAGCATCGAATTGCTTGATTACGAAACGCATGTCCTGGATCCAACTGCAAGTAGACAAACACAGTCAAGTTTAATTGGTTTTCTTCACTAAAGCGTTTTTTTGTGGAAAGATAAAGTTTCCTGAGATCACTTGTTGTAATATATCACGACCCCAGATTTAAGTGTATAAAAAGCACGATTTGAAATCGGTTGCCAAAGTCAATGAGTCATCACACACCTCTAAAAGTAGCTTATCATATGCAACATTTCTGTCACAACCACTGCTTTATAATTTTAAGCTCGTTCCAACTACAACTTATATTTCACAGTAGGTAGCAATGACTAACGAATGGAACAAATCATGATCTATGTGGTATATATAAATGCTGTGATATATATATATATATATATATATATATATATATATATATATATATATATATATATATATATATATTTCTTAACAAAAAGGTCACAAATTAGAATTAGATCACTTGAAGGTTAACTGACCTCTGGTTTTTCTCTATGTGTCTCAACAGCAGGCACATTAAGCTCCACTCGTTCAACTATGCAACGATAAGCAGTTGGTGTTAATTTGAAAACAGTATGCAAGGGGACACGAATATAGGGTAGTTCATCTGCAAAAAAAGAGGATATAATTCAGATGGCGTTTGGTGGTAAAATATTGACCATAAAATGGTCACTTACAAGTAATAGTGTTATTACTTGTATTATACCAACGGTGATTGGACCGAATTGATCGGTCTCTATTGGCATGTGGGATCCTGTGCGGATGCCATGATATACCTGTGTTCTAGTCATAGTAAAGATGGATGGTGGTTAGCAGTGGAATTCAGGATGCGTATTTCGTCCATTTTGAGACTCGTCAGCTGGATGTACCTGCCTCCCAGTTAGTGATGTTCCCACCGGGATTTTCCAAATAAATGAGGTCAAATGCGAAAAATACAAATCACCACTTGTTTGACGATTGATGGTCACACTACATAGCGAAATGACAGCAGTAGGAAAATAGGAACCACTGAACTTCATTCCAGTGACTGAGTGCCAACCGGTTTTCTGTGGGACGTGACGGTTCTGAGGTGTATCTCTCACATAGACATTAGTGTCTGTCTCTGAAAAGGCATATAATAGGATGGGGAAGCTACTCAATACTCTTTATTTTTCAGTGTTGTCGTTGATAAAACCACCTTTGAAATTCCCATCTACTTCAAACATCGCTATTGATGCTACTTCTGAGGAAGGGTAAATTTATGAGAATGAAATGGACTTATGATTATTCCTAGTAGTAGTAATTACTGTTGGACAGACAAGGTATTGGCGTACTATTCAATCGAAAAAAATATCGGAAATGTCTAAATCATCAAGCAGTGTTTACAATATGACTAGCCAGGATTTGAGTGTGAATGTCTGAAAAGTATATCGCAAACCGCCTCGAACAGTCAGGTATATAGTATCAAGAGTACCACGAAACGTTTTGAGTAGGAGAGGCATGTCAGTTGACGAATTTTTCAGCCTCCATTGAATGAAATAGCTAAAAGAACCATGGTATGTAAACAGTAACCGTTCATCTGGATATACCTGGTGCTGACTAATGCTGTAGAAAGTTTTAAGGCAAAACCTTGGTGTTAGTAAGTTCATTGACTGCACCAGACTATGATCAAGGGACATCATCGACATGGAAAATCTAGCATTACTGCGTATCGAACCAAACTGTCACATTTTATATAAACATATCAGAGTTAATTACAGCAGGAGGGAAAGCAGAAATCGAATTAGTTTCTTTGTAAAGTTTGCAGAAAGCAAAACCATCAACGAGGATGACTAAGCAACGTTGAAAGCTGTAGTTTGATTGGATGGAATCTCTGAGAGAAGAAAAACAACTATCTGAAAGCTTTCAGCAGTATGATCTCTAAATCTGACCTAACAACATGCATGTATACGCTTTTTCTTCAAAGTTGAATGCTGAGCGGTTTATCATGACTGACAGATGTACTCATAGCATAAAAAAGTTACTAAAAAGTGAAAAACTTATGTTCTAATGTTGCACTTAGCTGTGAGAGGAATACGTAACTACAGCAGTGAATGACGACAATTCAATTTCTGTGAGATGTTTTCCAGAAGTGGCGGACACACCATACCACTAACTCTCAAGAAGCTGAAATAGTCTGAACACTAGACGAGACGGATAAGAAACATGGAGGGCTATTTTGGGTGCAATAAGATTAAAAGTAGTCGAAACATGACGTGACAGTAATTTGTTGGGTTCTGCAAAGAAATATAGACTTCTAGATTGGCATTCGTATGGCAACTGGAATCCATGGTTGAAAACTATGTAACATAAATGACTCAGCATCAGTCACAGTGTCACAAATCCAGCCATGCCTTGCCCTATGCGTCGTCTTCATTGCAATATTACATATTACTGCATATCCCTCATCTCCTCCCCTCTTCACATTATGCCCTTCCACAAAATTGGAAGGATTGATGATTTGCACTCGCATGTCTTCTTTCCTGCTGTCGTGTACCTATCTAGTCATCCACCGTGTCACATTCTAACTCGCTGTTCTGGTATCCCACTCGCTGGAAAATGGTTCGTTACTCAGCACTTCTATATCCTATATATGCATAATGCCAAAATCGACACTCCATGCTTGCAATATACAGTATAAGGTCACAGTACCTCAGCCTCCCAATTACAAGTGTTGACAGTATTGCTGCTACATAGTTAAAAGAGACTACCCATGGATAGATAACACATTCGAAAAGCGAATCGCTTGTTCAAATCTCTTCTCTACTCATCCCACTAAGGACGGTAAACACCTGCGTGAAGTTTCATCAAGCTTCAACTGAACTACTACTTTCATAGGCATCTAAAGTATGTTTGCATTAACCGCCAGATGTCACAAATAAGCCAATCAAATTCAACTCCTCTTCTGGCAAGCTCATCCAAACTTCGTTATAGATATAAACGAGGTTAAAATATCAAACTAAACTAATATTAATGAGGTCAAACTTTTTCAAATTATCATTTGTCAGAACATGTTTCCAATCTGTTGGCATGTCGATTCTCTTTTAAGCACAACTGTGAATTATTGTGCATGCAGCTGTGTGTGTGTGTGTGTGCATGTGCTATATGTGAACTGTGTCCTACAATGCATGACATTTGTGCTGTGTGTTTTCACCGTCATTCAGTGAACGCATATGATTCTAATATAGGCAGTAATTTAGAGAAGCGGTCAAGTTAGTCGTATTTTGGTAGTTGTTATTTCGAACAGAATTAGACTGAATTGGCATGGAGGTGGCGATGGATTTAATTTTCAATTGAAAGTAAACCATAAGAGGATTGAAGTGACTGACTGGTCTCCGGATTACTGACTCAATGTCCTACGAGATGCAAATACTGATATGATCTCGATGTCAACTCAGTAAGCAAGATTTGTGCTTGGGTTTCAACATGAATAAGCTGTTTTCCATTCATAGTTTGCCTTATAATCATACTTTTCAATTACCTAGATTTCTTCGTCTCTATGTGAATTGGACTGAAATAGAAGGAAGAAGCGATTGATCCACTGTTCATGAGACCACCTGAGATGACCTTAATTAGGTGAACTGATCTTAGCCTAACCGATTCATGACTGATGTTGGAAGAAATCCTGGATTGCAACAGGACTCAAAGCAGCGACCTTCAGGTTACTGGTCAATTAGGCAAGTGTTCGATCTTATAATCCGACTATTTTAGTTTCTGTATAACCACAAGGGCCATGGAGCTACACGCCATCGATTGTTGAAAGTTTCTGAGGTGGACAGGGACTAGGTATAAAACAATAAACTCTTGATCGTGTGAAACCAATCAACAACATAAACAATTATCATCCTGAAATCACAGCTTATCATGCACCAGAATACAGAATGCAATATCACATTAACTCACTTTTGTCTTTATCTTCAAAATATGCTAACAGACAACGTGCTACCGCCTGGTGACAAATAACTAACACTGACGTCTGTCGTTCCAACTCCATAATTACAGGCTCCAAACGTGTCACCAAATCATGATAGGACTGGAAGAGTAAAACATAAAAGGAAAAACTATTCTTATATAAACCTGATGCTAGTAAAAAAAAAACGAGAAAGCACTGGACACCTGTTGTGTAGGTGATGATGAGAACGACACATGACATTTTAACAACTTGGACTCTAAGCAGTTCATTAAATACAAGTTAACCACAGTATTCATGTGCTAGCTGCCATCAACCACATTCATTGTGTAACAGCTTATGACATGATTACTGTTGAGTAAAAAAATAATTTGGTGACTTTCACAATAATAACATTCTTCTGTTCTGATTCCAGCCACATCATCCTGGATGGACTAAAAAATGCTCTAGATTCAAAGTTGCCACCGGAACAGGCTGGGTATCTTCAGGAAGAACAAATCATGTGGGGATCGAATTGTCAACATGTTTCTATGCTGTGGTGACTTAAGATGATGCGCTTCTGAATAGGATTTTGCGTTCATTGCGTCGGTTTGACTTACTCATCGGAGAAGATTTTGGCTATAAACGGGTAGTAAATCATATGCGAAAAGTACTTTAAAGCTTGAATAAAATAACGCTATGTTCAAGATTTGAATCCAATGAAGTAAAATAGGCCTCTAAGGGCACTACACTACGCAGGTAATGGCTTCTACTGATACTTGGAAATGTACATAGATCGGTTACTATGCGCTGTACATTGTACCGTATTGCAACATCTGTGACACCGGTGATATATCCAGTTATCTATCAAACGACGAGTATACTGCCCTGCAATCTGTTCAGTCCTGATGTAAAGTTGTGAGACATGGCCGTTGAAAGTAGAAGACACGAAACAGTTAGTTTTTCGAGCATAGGCTTCTTCATAGCATTGTTTGCATGTGGTGGAATCGCCATGTGAGGAATGTTGAGGTTAGGTGAAAGGTACCAGACAAAACAGGTAAGATGATTGATAAGGTTGTGAATGTTAATCGACAGAGATGGCTTGGACATGTATGTACTGCCCACGCCAAATCACCGCCTGTCTCGACGTGCCGTGCTAAGGGAAGTTGTATTAGGTTGGAAGAGGGTTGAGGGTGACCAGAAGTGGTACCAGTTGATGAAGTCTGTGACTGTTGGTTTGAACAGTGTTTGGAGATTTAGACTGCCAGATTGGGATTTCCGAGAAGAACGGAATCAGTAGTTGGGGATAATTGGTGACATGGCTGAAAATTGGTCACAATGTCGCAGATGTATGCACTTCATGACATCTTCTGAAACTTGAATATTTGCACCAGCCTTTATCTTCAAACTGTTTATCAGTCTTTTCCATCCAATTGTTCTTTGTATGCTACTGTGAAGTGTGGCAGCTTGAACCAATAGACTTGTGTGCAAGGTTCAACGTTGCTTTTGTCTGTCTGTCCGCAGCATGTGTTTCGATGTATATGGCATCCTGGACTGAAACCAATCGAATAACAAGTTCTTGCTTAGTAGTGAAAGGCAGTGAAATAGATTTCTCCCAGCTCTAATGAGAACCTTTAACTTATTGGGTAAATCAATTCAGGCATCAGGAAGCATATCAACTGCTGACATTTAATGATGGTTCTCAAATATCACAAAGTAATGGAAGTTGGGAATTATGAATCCTTTGATGCCGAAGACAGTAGGTGAATAATAGACTGGCAGTTAAGCGCAACGTAGGAGTCATGCACTAGAACCAATATGCTGTTTAGCGGTGACGAGATTTTAATGTCTGTTTCTTCTGCTGAAGTTTATCTATCATGGAAACCAGCATGAAACTAATCGTTTCTCCTTAAACTAATCAACAGACTAGTAATTATTATCACCTGAAATATTTCAAATTGAACTTTTGTGTCAGAGATCACCCTTTTTGATCTTGGCTGACAGTTGGGTCAATTGGAAAGCTAATCAGCTGTGAGAAATATCAAAGTAGACATTGTAATTTGTACGTAATTTGGATATTGACTATTCAACTAGTGAAATCTACTGGTTACCTTGCGTGAAATGTAACCTTTCAGTTGAATGACTTCAATTAGAAATGAATAACTGTCCATTGCAGCAGGAAAATGAATGAACTAGTGATAATTTTTAAAACTGCTGATTTAAATGATACCAGTTTGAATTTAAGGGGTAGTTTCATCGTCTTTAAGAATGGAAATACTAGTGAGTAACGATTCGAGTTACTAAACCTCATATCGTAAAGGTACCAAGATAAAAGATGAAATAATCGAAGGAAACATGTATGAAAACCACTGCATAAACATATCAGACAACAACTAAATAAGACACAGTTGAAAGCTACCTTCTTAAAGTAAATAACTATTACTCAGCTAATCAGTTTTTTAACATCTGGATGATCACAAAATAGTCTACATCACAAATCGACATCAGTTAATGGAAAAAACACTGGAAATCAGGATGGTTTCAGTCAGCTGCTTCATAAAAATTTGGGGTCTCTAGACTACGAGAATTCATAATTACGCATAAGATGAAGTCTAGGAAGTGGGCTCACATTTGCTAAGGACTACAAACTAGGCTGAAGAGACTGCCTAGAGGTTGAGGTGAGTTTCAATAGCAGGTTACATAGTTGTTATTGGTTCGTGATGAAAAATTGTGGTAAGCAGTTAAAGGAAAAACATTTAAAATCAATAATCTATGCACAGTATTTGTATTCAGAGAAGAAAAATTCAGTGATACTCACCTCTCCCATCGGATAACGATAAAAGTATTTGTTAGAATCACGTCGAGCGAAATCCAGAGGATATTTTTCTTGTATTTCTTCATAGGTCATACCATCACAAACTCCCTAAAGGAAAGGGAAGCATGATTGATAAACGTCTGACAACAGAATAGATGCAACACATAATGATAAACGTATCAAGGCAGGACATGACAGAGAAGTAAATCGGTTCAATTTACAACACTTCATAGTAGCATGAAAATAACAAGTGGATACAAATGTGCATTACAGCAGAAAAAATTTCATAATGAAAATTAGTCAAAATGTTCAAACATACAAAGAAGGTAACTGATTTTCACCCACGTCCTCAACAGTCACCAATCATCCTTTCTCATTCATTATCTAGAGGACCACAACCTCACACAGTTTACAACTCCATACATCCCTCACAACAACAGTCGAAAACTGCATGCACCAGCACCACATCTTAAACTCACATCACTCCCTCCACTCCTATCTCACTTAACCCTCAGACAACAAAATCCTATCACTCGCAAGCATCACACATATCAAACTTACCATGCATTATAGTGTGCAACACATCCAAAAGCCGATTCACTCACTCAAAACTAACAATTTCATCAACTGACTTCACCTCCTTACCTATTACCACCAACACCTTTCACCCAACTTCGACATTACTCATTTAGTCAGTCATCCTACCACATACAAACAATCTTACAAAGATACTAGTCGTCAAATACATGCAATCTCACAATATCTCCAACTTTCCACAACCATCTCACACAGTCACATTACACAAGAGAACGGACTGCAGGAAACAGTATGCACATCCTTCAATAGGTACTCGCACGACTCCATAGTACTAGACATGATGTAGGTTGGTAAATCAAAAACGGATCTCTCATACGGCAACTGAATTTTTGTCAATAAATAACCCGTTCGGTCTGATGCAACTTCTCAAGTAAGCGAATTGATCAACTCATTCTACCAATTCACTACTACTTATCCTTAAAAAATAGGAGTAGCCGGAGACCATTTCGAAGAACTATCTTAAATTTGACAGGTGCGAAACCCATGCCAACCAAACATACTTCGATCTCCGTTCAAGGAGTTAAGATCCTCTACTTGTCAACGTATTCTTCTAACACAACTCTATCGTCTGAGAACTTCAAGCTTATCGGGTGCCATCCTGGGACCAACCCAAGCCATGAGGAGTCAGAGGTACGTCGGGTTATACTAATCAGCACATCCATAATGAAGTTAATCACGAAATGGTGACAGTAAGCATCCTGCACGAACATCAACGACTGTCGTCACTTCAGATGGAAACTCTTCATAACTTCTCACACGGCTCAGTGAGTTCGAATAGCCCTTCGGAACTCACTACACAGAAAGACGCCATCGCAACACCTCTTGATCAACAAATTTGCATACAGCCCTCAGGCTAAGATGCACAAGAAACATCGACTTCCAATAAGTATGCTTGTGTTTCAGAACCTGCCAAAGGATGGTGATTTGATTAGTGCATCCTAATCCATGTCTCAAACCTACCTTAGAAGTTTATGGATTGTGGAATGAGTAAATTTACTATAGATTAGTTTCAATCGAATATTTAGGCCCAATGATCGGTGGTGGGTAATAAGAATAATGACGATATATTATGCTTTATACATTAAGTTATTAGCACAGATGTTGTTTGATAGCCTTTGATAAGTAACTTACAATTATTAAACTAAATCGATGACTACCCAGTAGGCAATGTGGATGCACAATCGAACCTCACAGGAATTACTCATGACATTAACAAATTAAAAGTTAAAGTTGCTGATTTCGAAATTGAGTAATGGAGGTTCGAGTGCAGATGTTAGTTGGATGGAGGCGCAATCGGTAAGAAGCCCTGGATTAAGGTTTTGTGCTCGTTGGTACTCGTCAGCAAGGCGTATCTGCAAAGTCGACGAGACTGAAGTCGCGTCTGAGATTCAAACCCATGTCACTCAGCGTAGCAATCAGAGACGTTTTCACTGAGCTGTTTGGGCCATGATAGACCTCTAGCAGGACTGAGTTAGGTACATTGGTTAGTTACCGAGGAGTAACCAACTGAAATATATGAGTGAGCATTGGTTTCCTCAAGGCTGAAGAAACATTTAACTGAGGAGTGATAAAAGGCATGGATTCTATGTTGATGACTACCTGTTAACTGGCTTCAATTCCTTACAATTGAGTGATATAGGAACCTTATTCACATTCATTTCTTCCTACCCCGTAAACATACTCTTATAAGTGTCAAGAAAATTCCAGACTACGAAAAAGCGAGATAATATCAACGTTAAGGGCCAATCAGCAAGAAGCTTTACTATGTTCAAGTTTCACGCTTCCCAACATTTATCAACAAGGAGCAGTTTTAAAGAAACTTATCTTTCCCGGAGGCTGAAATCCACATGATTGACTGCTGAGATACAAAACCTTACGTCTAGCCATATACAAGATTAGAGCGTGATGCATCGGACTGTGGAACAGAATGGATAACGACTGAATCAATGAAACGTACAGATTCTGCATAAAAATAGGCGTATAGGTTGGGAAGAGGGCAGAACGAGGACTGGTGATGTTCAACTGCTGATCATTCTCCCATTCCCTGCAATTAATATATGAAACCCAATAGAATAGAATATATTTGACTTCAGGGCTGATTGATGCACGTTCGGATAGCTAAGGCAATATCAGTTCCTTAGAGGTTGACAAAGTGTCGAAACACATGAGACGGACGTGAAGTAGAGCTTGCACTTGATCGCCTTCAACCAATCAACATCTACTAAGCCGTACCATGATATCGCCTATGCTAGTTCAGTGAGTGTACATATTAGAAAATCTATCGATAGGATTCCATTAGCTTTTATTACTAGACAACATGATATTCAATACTCCTAACTGATCAATTTATGCAGAACTAGTGTTTTACACCTAGTTCATGCCATTAAAATCGGAATGGAATGGGTTATACATTGTCAATGGGCGAAGGTGAAAAGTGGTGACGGGATGGAAGGTTTCGACAATTTATACATGTTCTACACTGAAACAGATAGCAATACACTGCAGTTCCAATGAAACAATGGTCATTAAAGGCCGGTAAAATCAACGTAAAACCTCGCACACAGGTGTATCCGTCCAAGTAATAGTGAAAAGAACAAGCGGATAGAAAAAGAATGATATCAAACTAGACAAAGGCCCATGGGAGCAGAACGAATTTGAAAATAAAGGTTAGCAAAAATATTTAAGTCTTAGATATCAAAGGAGTGAATACAACTGCACCGCTGTAACTGATTTTCAGCCGTATCACCAAGAGTGCACAAACACTGATTCGTATCATCCCGAAGATCGCAGTCAGGTGGTCTACACCTTTCCATATGGGTCAAACCAACAGTCACAGAATTCATCGACTGTGACCACGTCTTCATCTGGCCACCCTGAGCTCTTTTCCGATCTAATCCAACTTCCCCTAGGATGGCATGTCGAGGTAGGCAGTAGATTGGGGTGCGCAAAACATACCTAAGTCATCTCAGTATATGAAGGTTTGCAACCTCATCAAACGACTTTCCTGTCTTGCCAAGTAGCATTCGCTTGACCTCAACATTGGTCACATATTGATTCTGCCATACGCAAGAAATGCTGCGAAGACATCTATGATCAAAACTTAATAACTGCTTCACATTTTCTACTTTTAATGGCCATATCTCACAGCCGTATAACAGGACAGAACAAACTGCAGCGCAGTATGGTCTTCCTTTGATAGGTAGTGGAATACCTCGTCAATCAGCGCCAAAGATGACGCAAGGTGGCGAATGCCACGTGGAGTTTCTGTATCCGAGCTGAGATTTCGTCAGAAACCAGTCTGTTCGGGGTATCACAAATCCTCAAGGAAGTGAAGTAGTCATCAACGCATTCTGCTACTTCATTCCTTAACCTTTGAACTAAAAATGGCTGCAAACCAGTCCTAAAGCATCATCTTAGGTTTGACAGGCAAAAATAGAGTGCCAAGCAAAAATACTCTAATTTCCTTTCAAAGAATTCAGATCCTCCAATTGTCAGCGCCTTCGCCTAACACGACTATGTAGTCTACGTACCATAAGTCAATCAGATGCCCTCCTGGGAGTAACCCGATCCATGAGGTCAGAGGTAAGAAGGGGTATATTCATCAGCACATCTAAGAAAAAGTCAAACAGGAATGGTGACAGTAAGCATTCCAGTCACAGACAGGATTGATGATGTCTATTATACATCTACAACGAAATTAAACAGGAACGGTGACAGTTGGCAACCCTAACGGATACCACTAGTTGTCGTCAACTTAAATTGACAACTCTCAATAAGCCCTTACACAGCCGTGTGAGTTAGAATAGAGAGCTTTGACGAGCATCGTATACTTGCTTTACAATCAGACCCTGTCAAAACACCTTACGGTCGACTGAGTCAAATTTCATCTTAAGGCCGAGAAATATAGCAAGTTTCGGGCGCCAGTAGATATGCTTGTGTCCCAGGACCTGTCCGAGGGTGAAAATATGATCGATCCATCTTCGTTTAGGTCTGAAACCTGCCTGGTTTTCTTGAGTCTGTTGTTCCCGAGCTCCAGTGAGGCGTCACATAACTATGGACCCTAGGACGCAATGTTAGTCAAAGTAATTCCCCTATGGTTGTCACAAGAAGAATTCTCTCCCTTCTTATAGACTGAGACGATCAGTGAAGTCGACCAGTCTGACGGAATAACCTCCGACTCCCATACACCATTTAGTAAGTAGCAACGTCTCTTTAATCAGCCATTTCGTACCTCCTGCTTCGCATCGTTTCAGGCTCGACACAGCCATCTTAACTTCTAGGTGGGTTGAAAGACCGACGCCTACGTCTGATTCAGGCTCAGGCTGGATGTCGAGCAACTAAAGTGTTGCTGTGGGCCAGTTGGACTGTACTGTAAAGTCTTCCGCCCAACGTTCCCGTCACCTGTCCTGGGAGGTTATCAGCATCATATCTTTTTTGGTGATGGTTTCATTAACCATCATTTTCTTCTTGCTAACATTTTTAATAAACCCAAATAACTGATGAGTATTATGTAATTTTGACATCCCTTTCACTTTCGCTAACCATCACTCGCGATCAGTGTGAAGACGGTTGGTCAATTTATGTTTAGAGAGATATCTACGTCAAAACATCTATTCAAGAAACACCAGCATTTGTCTCTGATTTGAATATTTAATACGCCTAATTGTCTTCATTTCATCCATATTTTTCTCACCTTTATTGTGTGTAAATGTATGTTTTCAGTCCGAGGCAGAATAGGTTTTAATCTTTTCCAAGTAAAATCATTGATTTCAAAAAGGTATAGTAAATAAACAAACCAAAATATTGTGTTGCAATGCCAAGACTAGTTTTAGGCGAAATGATTTCCGAATTGAAAAGGAAAGAAAAATCGTAAAATGCCTATTGATTATACTGTATAAATGCAATTAATTAATTAATTGACATTATCAAAAAAAAAAGCAAACAATTATCGGACAACTAGCAAATCGAATTCAATAGGTGACTATGTTTGTTCTTACCTAAGCTAGCAGAAACAGTAACCTTATTCATCATCACCTGTTATGCTCAGAAATTCTAATAATCTGTTCAAAAGATGGACTCGATACTCGATGAAGAACTTGATATTTTTCAAACCATACTGAAAAATTAGTGGAATGACCCCCCTAAGATTTATTAAATATGCTATCAAAGGATACAAGATTTCATTAGTCAGAACAGAGAGACCTGTAAACGCTAAAAGCCTGTTTCACTTGTTTAAAGCTAACTTCATCACCGCATATCTGAAAAAGGCTTTACTTATGGATTTAGGAATTACTGTTACGCCTGGACTTTATGGTCTGCAGAAACTGCACAAAAAAAATGGATTGCCTCTTTGATCAGTTGTTGATATATCAAACTCGTTGTATCATTCAATCGCAAAATGGTTGGTACAACTCTTGAAGTTTCTCAACAAAAAAGCTGCAGAGCGCAGTTTAAAAGATACCCTTGAATTTGTTAAAAAGACTGAAGATCTTAAAGTAGATAATAAGTTTATGATATGGTGTGATGTTTCATCTCTTGTTACTAACATTCTTTTAGCGGAAACAGCAGACTTTATTTGCAATGAACTTACTAAGTACGGTATGGAAACATGTATTTCAGTCTCCCTCTTGAAAGAACTACTTCTGAGGTGTACGATTAATGCACATTTCTTTTTCAATAATGAACTCTACAAGCAATCGATGGTATGGCTATGGATGGTTCACCCCTTGGTCGACTTTTGTCAGATTTGTTTCTGGCAAAAGTATAGAATGGTCTACTGAACGGAACTATTAGCCGCTTGGAGTTATAGTGTCGTTACATGGATGATACCTTTATAGTTCTCAAAAACGAGCTTGATAAGAATCCTGGTCTTGGTAAGTTTAGTAGTGTTCATCTGGTAATCAAATTCACAATAGAAGAGAAAAATGACAGTATCTGATTTCTTGATGTTCTGTTGGTTAGAAGGTTAGATGAAACTCTGAAACGAAGTATATATATATATATATATATATATAAAGCCAACATCGACAGGTCAATACATACACCTCTTGAGTGCCATACCCTCCAATACAATAGAAACTTTGTCAAATGCTTAGCATACCGTGCCACAGCTATTTGTTCTGGCGATGCTATAGAGGAAGAGTTCATCACCACGTTAGAACAATAAGGGGCTCAACTTTTGCCAACTTAATTGACAATGAACATTAAGTGGACACTAGAATAGTATTTAAAATTATTCACTGTATACCAATTAATTTACCACATGGTCTTCGCATTCGTTTACTTTACACAACAGAGTTGATTGTAATCCACCTTCACGAATCTAACTTTTTAATTGAAAAGAAATTTTTTCAACCACTTTCATTAGCGTGGTCATCAACATGATGCAGCTATTGTAGTATCATTTTGGACACATCTTCCCCTCTTGTTCTACCAGTATGTATTTGCTTCTTATCCTGACATAATTATTTATTGTTTATGACTGGCCACTCAAGAAAACACGCTCCATTTACTCTACCAGTTACTATGCCATTTGCCTAAGAATATACTGTTTCACATTGTTATAATTGCTATTTTTAACCCTGTATAAATACTCTGTTGATTAATAGCATCTTGATTTCTCAAATTTATCACCTTCATGACCTAATTAAAATCTATAGTTATGGTTTGTCAACCCCCCACCACTTGACTGGTGTTTTGATTGAGTTGTAAGCCTATATATTAGTGTACAGCAAAAGACGAAGTTCTTCGCTTTTTTTAAATTTAGGATTAAACAGGAAATACAACAGTTGAACTGTTGAAGAGTCATTAATCAAAAGGCATCGAACACTTTGATTATCTGTTGCTACGGTTCACGGTTATGTGGAGGAACATACGGTCCGTCGAGTTATCCTTCAGACACTGGGTAAGAAACCTTCGTTGCTAAATGTCTTCCAACTTCTAAAAGTTTGTAATCAAGTGTAAATTTTATCCAGCGTCAATTGTAAGTATTTCTTCTTACGCTTGAATCAATAAATTTCGCTACGTAATCTACTGACCCAACCCAGCAATCACGCACAGGTTGGTCCAACAGGCAGTATGAGCTGCACCTATTTTTCACCGATTGAAACCTTTGGCAGTGAAGTGTGAATTAACAGAAAGTCTAGACCAATAAACAACAGCTAATATTACTATTTATCAATATACTTGTAATTCTCTGTTGTTTTATTGGATCGGATTGTTCGACCTCTATTGGCATATGGGCTCCTATGCGGATGCCTCGATATTGCCTGGATGTGAATTATGGTAATTTGGTTGGCATATGAGCCTATATACCAAAAGAGGTTGAACAATTCGACCAAGCAACACAACGGAGAATTACAAGTATGCCAACTACTAACTGTTGTACGAGAAGTGGCATAGTGGATTAGGCCTTGGCGTTTAAACCGATGGGTACGAGGTTCGAGTCTCAGTGGCAACAACCTCACTCAATGGAGTGCAGGTACAACCAGCCGACGAGTCCCAAATAGGATGGAACGCGTGTCCTGGATCCTCGGCTAGCCACAACCAACCAAGTTACCATAAACAACAGCTAACTCAATGATCCTGACATGTAGATTTGGACCCGTAACTATGTGGATAATATTTTACTTGACCATAGAGCTCTCAACCAATAGCAATAGTAAAAACATGCGGGAGTATGCAAAGAATTAAAAGGCAACTTTACCAATTACATCAATGTTATAATGCAAATAGCTTTTCACTCACTGCATCCAACTCATCTAATGCCTTCCAATAGCATATTTGTGAACAGCGAATATTATCAGCTGTTTGAATAGTGCGTTTAAAATGACTTGTCCAAACCTTGAGATCATGTAACTTTTCCTGTTCCATGAAGATTGCCAGTTTTTGAGCATACTGGAGGGAAGATTTGGAGAAAAACAATGCAACAACAGATGAACAAAACAACTGATACTGACATAAGTTAGATAACATGCATATACAATTACACTGACATAAGAACTCCTTCTTGTCATAAATGTATCCAGGCATGAGAAATAACTAACAAGAAGGAAGATACTAATTTTCTATGCATTTCGTTTATCCTAATGTGATTACAAGCGATAAATTGTGCTTGATACAAAATGCAAATAAATAATGGTGTTTCGCTGCATGAAGTATCAAATAAACTTACTTAATAGAGGAAAATACTCTACTATAGTACATTATTCATAACTATAAGTCATGCAAACAGATAGAATAATACATGATGAAACATTGAACCTGTAAAAATATACATTGGTTCAAGTTGTCACATTCTATAACAGCCTAAACATAGAAAATCAACTAAGATACAGTGATGTTAAAGTTAAACGAAAAGGATATAAGCGGGGGATTCACAATTAAGTAGAGGCTAAGAAAATATTGACAGTCAGTGCATCCTGGAAAAATTGATCAAGCAACATGCACTTCTAACATCAGCAGCCAAAAAGTGCATGTAGTGGTGAACACATCTCGGTACTACCACCATTAATTAGCTTTCAACAGGTTCAATTTAGCTTTAATGAACATAATGAATTGAGGTAGATGGGCGCATAGAGTGAGCGAAACGCGTCAGAGATAAAAGAGTAGCTTTGTGGTCATAATTTCATTGACTGACTTACCCTACATATTAAGTGCAATGGTAGTGTCAACGGCAGGAATAGACTGCTAACTATACAAAATACAATCATTTGAATGAAGAGTCACAGAGAGAGATAAATCAACGTAAGACACGGCACAGAAGCAAATCGGTTCAATTTACAACACTTCATAGTAGCATGAAAATAACAAGTGGATACAAATGTGTATTACAGCAGAAAAAATTTCATAATGAAAATTAGTCAAAATGTTCAAACATACAAAGAAGGTAACTGATTTTCACCCACGTCCTCAACAGTCACCAATCATCCTTTCTCATTCATTATCTAGAAGACCACAACCTCACACAGTTTACAACTCCATACATCCCTCACAACAACAGTCAAAAACTGCATGCACCAGCACCACATCTTAAACTCACATCACTCCCTCCACTCCTATCTCGCTTAACCCTCACACAACAAAATCCTATCACTCGCAAGCATCACACATATCAAACTTACCATGCATTATAGTGTGCAACACATCCAAAAGCCGATTCACTCACTCAAAACTAACAATTTCATCAACTGACTTCACCTCCTTACCTATTACCACCAACACCTTTCACCCAACTTCGACATTACTCATTTAGTCAGTCATCCTACCACATACAAACAATCTTACAAAGATACTAGTCGTCAAATACATGCAATCTCACAATATCTCCAACTTTCCACAACCATCTCACACAGTCACATTACACAAGAGAACGGACTGCAGGAAACAGTATGCACATCCTTCAATAGGTACTCGCACGACTCCATAGTACTAGACATGATGTAGGTTGGTAAATCAAAAACGGATCTCTCATACGGCAACTGAATTTTTGTCAATAAATAACCTGTCCGGCCTGATGCAACTTCTCAAGTAAGCGAATTGATCACCCATTTTACCACTTTACTCCCTCCCTATTGTTATCTGGAGAAGAACCTTGAAGCAGCGTCTCACATTTGATAGGTGCAAAACGCATGTCAACCAAACATACTCCGATTTCCACTCAAGGTATTTAGAAGACCCCGTTTTCTATCAGCGACTTCACCTAACACGACTATGCCATCTAC
Source organism: Heterobilharzia americana (assembly GCA_944470555.2). NCBI lineage: Eukaryota > Metazoa > Platyhelminthes > Trematoda > Strigeidida > Schistosomatidae > Heterobilharzia > Heterobilharzia americana. Next base: position 4,804,039 of record OX104134.1, read on the forward strand.
GGAAGTTATATTCACTGTCTACACATAATTTGGCGTTTCCATGAAAGAGAAATTACAAAAGCGGATATATCAGGCACTTAATGCTGGGTCAACCTAAGAAGGTTGGGAGGCCAATGGTTCACAGGGTTATAGCAGTGGGAAGGGAAGAATGGATTACTGGACAGCTTTGGTCAACGGAAACTGACATAAAGTGAATTGCTTATGATCTATAGATCGAGGAATGGAGATCTCACCATTGACGGTCAGCGATACAAATATCGATTCATTGTCAAGCCGATTATCTTTGAAATAAGTTACAATATCATACACATATACAGAACATTTGGTAATGCTATTTTTTGATAAATAATCCTTTTTATTGTTCCAATGACTTTTGTTGTCATTAGAACACCTAAAAAAGTGAAAATTCTGTAAGTGAATATTTCAGCGTCAAAAGTAAAGGCTGAGTAAAAAACTAAGATCAGTATGCAGCTCCATACCATCACAATCTTGTTGATACGGGACATCGAATCGACATTAACTAACGCCCTTAAAGTTGTTTATTGAATTCCATCTAGCCTTACACATGCTTTGCAAGTCCACTTCAATTTAACATACAGAAGAGCTCATCACGACTAACTTGAACAACCCGAGCTTGTGTGTTTGGAAGAAATTCATGCAGTCTCAACCTTTTTTGCCTTGATCAACTGCATAACTTGTTCACTCCCAAAGATGACTTTCTTCTCTTTTTCGCCTAACAAAACTATCATTATAATTATTTTCATAATTCTAACACTGATGTAAGAATAGAACTTGAGCACTGTAGTAGAATGTAATTCCATTTTTAGCTGATTTATTCGATATGTCACACAATGGAACAGTATTACTTACTGGATTACGTTTCGGATACAATTTATTTTCCATAGTCGTCATATCAAGATATCTTCACAACTTTGAGACATGGTTTATGTAGTTCTAATTTTCTCGCTTTATGTATGATATAGGCAGGAAGTAGGATTTTCCATATATCCGGAACAGGTTGTGAGCCATTCCTGTTGCATGTATTGAGTGTTCAGGCCATCAACAAAAATAGGGTTATCAATCTCTCCCTCCAACTATGGACAGTAGTGTCCGAAACGTTATCCAGTAAACAATACTGTTCCACTGTGTGAATACACCTAATAAATCAACTAAAATGGAATAATTCTAACAATTTAAGCTGTTTTAGGTTTTCCCCTTTATCTCCAGTTATTCTTACATAATTATCTTCAATAACTGACCATTTATCAACTACTAGCATTCCAATTCGCCAGTAATCTGTTTTAACTTTAAAAATTCGACTAATTGTTATCTTAATCTACTCGGCATGATGAAATTGATAATCTGATATCGACTGACTTTTCATGACTAAACGGGTACTTTTTTGCTTAGTTTGTTATCTATTAGTGTGAATAACTCCTGAGGTATACAAGGATGGTGGTTAACGGAAGTGCTAAGTAGCAAATGGGAATCAAATGCGATCCCCTCTGACTGGTCTCAATTACCGATTATTCCACTCTTCAAGAAAGGTGAGAAGTCCTCCTCTGACAACCACAGAGGAATCAGTCTGACGAACATAGTATCTAAGATTCTAGGTTCTATAATTCCTCGACACCTGAGTGAAGTTCAGAAACAGCAAGCCCGAGGAAACCAGGCAGGTTTTAGACCCGACCGCGGGTGTGTCGACCAAATATTTATACTCCACCAGGTTTTGGAACATAGGTACACTCACCGACGCCCGACAACAGATGTATTTTCTAGACTTGAAGGCGGTGTTTGACTCCGTTGATTGAAAAGTCTTATGGCAATGTCTCTCACTGAAAGGCATGCCTAGTAAGTACATAACCTTATTGAAGGTTATCTACTCGCACACTTGTAGGCGTGTTAGAACCTATGGTGAGATGTTCAAGGAGCTGTGCTCGTCTAGCAGTGTCCGTCAAGACTGCCCTCCTTCTCCATTCTTATTCAATTTTATCATAGATATTCTTATGGAAGTCTCCCACTCGTCACCTGACTACACAGAGATTAACCTAATCACAGGGGAATTTTCGTCAGATCTAGAATATGCAGATGTGACATAGTCGGGTTAGGTGAAGACGCTGACAAGATGCATAGTCTTCTGGACACTTTGAGTGTCAATTTGAGAATATTTGGGATGCGTTTCTCACTACCCAAATGCAAATTGTTGCTCCAGGACTGGTCGTTAAGTTTCTCGACTAACAATAGAGAGTGTAGTGGTTGAGTATGTTGACCACTTCACTTACCTGGGAAGTTGGATCAGCCCTGGTGGTTCAGTGGTCGACGAAATTTCTGCACAAATACAAAAGGTTCGGCTGGATTTTGCCAACTTACGCCACCTGTGGCACCGCCGTGATATTTGACTGTCTGTTAAGGGTTACGCGTACTGCACACCAGCCCACTCTGTTCTACTGTATGGCTGTGAAACATGGCCATTGAAAGTGGAAGATATAAGAAAGCTTCAAGTGTTTGACCACCGTTGCCTTCGTAGTATAGGCCGTCTTCCGCGGTGTCACCACGTGAGTAATGCAGAAGTCAGGTGTAGAGTTTTAGGGAGAAGAGGTAAGTTAGTTGACATGGTTGTGAACCTTCATCGACTGAGATGGTTTGGATACGCGTTACATATGCCTAGTTGCCATCCGCCTCGTCACACAATATTGGCCGAAGTAGGTTCAGACTGGAAAACTGCCCGAGGTGGCCAAACTAAAACACGATACCAATGTATGAAGTCCCTGACTGTTGGTTTGAGCCATGTGGGGCGATGCAGACTAGCCGGTTGGGATCCAGGGACAAGAGGAACCAGTGGTTGGAGACTCTAGGTGGTATGGCTCACAACCGATGTCAGTGGCGCAGATGTATACACACATTATCCTCATCTTAACGACGCTATACCGAATCTCACCATTTTGTCATTCCTCTTTTCTCTCTTCTCGTACTTTATATTTCTTCTGACTAAATTTTCTTATCTTCATCTTCCACTTCACTGCCTTTTTACTGATATGAGCTGTTGCAACTCAGACCGTTAGGCAGTAATCCCTGGTCCTATTTTGAGAGATGATGATGATATCCATTAGTGTCGAGCCATTGCTGAAGAGCTAACTACTACGAAAAAATAATTAACTTTCTAGAATACTTCATATAATATGTTGCAAAGTAGAGTTGTCGTTGGTAGTATTTAAAAAACAAATTGTGTATGCAAAAATAATGAAAATGGAACGTACTAAATTGCCCCTTGCGGACAATGTCCCATCGCCACCAATACGACCTTCAACATTGAGATCCGTTTCACCGTGCTACAGACATTGGAATAAAAGACTACATATTGTTACTTTTTATTATAAAATATGCAAACACTACTAGATAACTATCTATGCAACTTCATCAAAAGGTGTTTGTCAAACTCATCATCAACCAAAAAGTTATCCCTTGAAACCAACAGACGAATTGTCCTACTTTACGTGTAGAACGTATTCGAGACTGCAACTAGAATACTGAATCCTTTTGGAATCATTGTAGTTCACATGTCTACAACATCCCTTGTCTCTATGTTACGCAGACCAAAAGAAACAATAGCAAAGCGAGATAAACCCAACGTTATCGAGAAAATAAACTGGAGGAATTGCGAAAAACATTATACAGGATAGAGTAGCCGCCTTCTTTACGTCCGTCTACATGAAAACCAACTAGTAGTGAAGCGTCACGACATATTTTCTTTGATATCGATGCAGACAGACAATTGAGGACATCAAATTGACTAAGAAAACGTGGAAATCTTTGACGGAGGAAATAGGAAGAATGCTAAAACGTTTTAGAAGTTTGGCACTCAAATCAGTCAGCAGTTAATAGGCATATTGACAGTCGAAAATCTATCAATCAATAAGAAACACCACGAAAGTCAAAGTCCACAATAGCGGAAAAGTCAACCAAAATACGCATAAAGATAATGGGAAGACTTGTAGCTTAGGATGAGAATGGTGATTGTTTGTTCTCTTAGCTTTAAAGTGTGTTTTGGCACGTTTCATCACAAGGCCAATCGACTACATACATAAACTAAATGCTGATAAATTCGCCTAACCTGACAATGAAACATCCAAGAAAAAAAACGCCAAAGCTCGGAGAACACCAAGTAACTATCACAATGACAAGACTTTGGCAGGAACAACCAATCACATTCAAGGTTATCAGGACAAGCTATTAACCCACTTGTGAAGAAAATCGCATAGCTCCCTATGAAGTTCGTGCCGATGATATTGCCTAGAATAACAATGAAAGCTTCATGACTAAACAATTCAGCTAAGAGAACACGATACCAGTAAAAGCAATTACTGAATTAGTGAAATTCACCAACCATTTGATCAGAAAAAATTATTCTAATTACGATCATTTTTTTAAGAATTAATTTTTTCGTGCACTTAGAAAATATTGTTGTGAGTAGGCTTCAAGTGACATGACTGAATCACGCATATTATTCATATGTCAAACTATATAGATGACTACGAAATTTAACTCTGGCTGTGATAGAATTAGGTCATGAAAAAACCAATACACCAACGATCCAGAAAGTTTCTGATTACTGATCAACGAAATGTAAACAGGCGTAGACCACTTATCTAGCCAGAGCTGCAAAGATATTGGGGAACACTGGTTGTGTGACTTGAAGTAGAATACAACCGAATGTATTCTGTAATTTATCATCTTCAAAATTAGAAAAGAAAACACTTTAACTTCACTTTCTCTGGTTTTTGCATTGTTAAATATCGTTTAACATCTTTCCTATCCTCAAATTCTCGAGAGGTGGTGTTTGCGAACTTTGATAACTTTGATCAATCCAGTTTCATGTGATGTTCTGTGTTCTTCTAACATCAAAGTGTGGTTCAACATAATGTCGAATGACTTGGTTTAATGGCCATTTTTCAAATGGGTTCGGTAGATTTCAACCAACGTTGACTACTTAGGACTGGACAGCTACATCAGTTGCCATTCAATGACCGATTCAGGTACAGAATCAGGTCCTACACCGTGTCATATATGACTTGAATAACTTAGTTGTAAAGTCTTTGATTTCAGCGCAGAGTGATGCGAGTTAAAATCTTCCAGGTAACACCAGTTTTTCTCAAGGTGACAGGTACGGTTTGTGGATGAGTAACAACCAGTTGAAACAAAGCCTTAAACATCCACTTATACACAATTAGTAGGCCATGGTCCATCTATCTAATCACTGCACTTGCATCTGCTTGAACAAGTAGGTTCAATACCCGCTCCAAACAACCAATTTTGTAGAGCCAATTTATTTTTGACTCACAGTCAATTACACAAACCTGGCTGTAGTGGCAGAGTTGAACTCTAGTGTTCTGTTTAATTTGACATCGCAGTCGAATAACTTCTTAGGTGAACGGACTAGACGTTGAAAAAAATAGGACCAGGTATAACTGAGTAATACCACTCAAACATATACACACACACACCACATAATATTCACATAACACAGAGGAACCTCACTTACCTGGGAAGTTGGATCAGCCCTGGTGGTTCAGTGGTCGACGAAATTTCTGCACAAATACAAAAGGTTCGGCTGGATTTTGCCAACTTACGCCACCTGTGGCACCGCCGTGATATTTGACTGTCTGTTAAGGGTTACGAGTACTGCACACCAGCCCACTCTGTTCTACTGTATGGCTGTGAAACATGGCCATTGAAAGTGGAAGATATAAGAAAGCTTCAAGTGTTTGACCACCGTTGCCTTCGTAGTATAGGCCGTCTTCCGTGGTGTCACCACGTGAGTAATGCAGAAGTCAGGTGTAGAGTTTTAGGGAGGAAAGGGAAATCAGTTGACATGGTTATGGACGTGAACTTTCATCGACTGAGATGGTTGGAACACGCGTTACGTACTTTATATTTCTTTCGACTGAATTTTTTTCTCATCTTACACTTTTCTGCCTTTTTACTTGATGTACTGATGTGAGCTATGGAAACTCGGACCGTAACGCAGTAATGCCTGGTCCTATTTAAACAGCGTAATGAGAAGACGAAGATTATGTGAAACATGTGATGTATTAGCGCTACACATTTCGAACAATCTCACCACACATGGACTTGTCGAACTATTTATGTGAAAATTTACGAAAAAGGTCAATGAAGTTAATAGGAAACATAGAAATAGGAAGGGATAGAAAAAGAAAAAAACCTTACTCTTGGTATAAAATTAAAATCATACTACCAAGGTAGGTTCAACCATAGGGTAGACATTAAAACAGCCTTTAAAGTACTACATAAAAGTGGTCAGAGCCGAGTGCTTAAATTTATTGAAGCTCTTGCCATCCGTAAATTTAAACCCCTTTTATGTATACAAAAACAATTCGTACTCACGTTGAACCTACGTTGGTAGCATTGATTTTAATTTTCATACCAAGAGTAAGGTTTTTTTCTTTTTCTTTCCCTACCTACTCCTATGTTTCCTATTAACTTCATTGACCTTTTTCGTAAATTATCACATAAATAGTTCGACAAGTCCATGTGTGATGAGATTGTTTGAAATGTATAGCGCTAATACATCACATGTTTCACATAACCTTCGTCTTCTCATTACGCTGTTTAAATTTATCAAAGGGACCAGTTGCTTTAAATTTTTAAAAAGAAGACTCCCTCAGCCTGGTCCTATGTTGATTTAGATGAATGGATGATCCGGCCTTCCGAATGGGAAAGGATAGGTTATCAAAGGTTGACGGTAATAATAGCATACTCCTTGCTACCCTGTGGTATACATAACAAAATGTATTGCTCGAATATATCACAGTTCTCAGATAATCGCCGTCCTATTATTATACTATGCAAACCCAACAAAGGGACTAATTTTTTAGATCTCAAGCTCAATAAGATGGCTCTTGGATTGTCTGGTTACACACGACTGTCACTAACGCTTCTTTTTCAGGTACGCCAAGAACGAAAAGCCCTCCAAGGTGTTGATAGTTAGGAGGCATCACATGTTTTCACGATTATCAGCACTGAAGTTTTCTCAAAGAGTTATCAACCTTCAACTCTGATACTTACCATTACCTCCGAAACGCTTTACTAGTCGAGACGTAAATAAATCAATACCAAGTTGAGAACTCTCGAAAATACTATCCCAAAGACCTCAAGCAGGTGTTCCTGAAACTGCCGTTATGCCAGGTTTATCACGTCAGCCTTCAGGTACTTCACAAAGACATCAACCTCCACGGTGTAGGCAGTCCGGAAGTGCCAAGTGCCTACTTGTGTCCAACAGTAGGGAAAACCTATTCAACTGTAACCTACCTTGTTTAGCTTTAACCCCTTCCTTACCTACACCATCTGCTTCTAATCACCAAGATTAAATCCCTAATGGTTTTCCTAACTTTTTAAACTTCGATCATCAATAATGATCGAAGGCAGTAGGACACCATTTCTCGTCTCATAAAACCACACTATCACTTCACCTGAAGCTCTCAACGTCCAACGGTGTACACAACCAACAGATACCAATCTTTGTAAGCTTCCACGAGTACACTGACTTTTCCCGATCATTTCTATCTATACCTTAGATTAGAAAGTCAATAGAACTATGGAATTTTACTGTCGTTAAGTGACCATTAAGGACCTTGAAGTGACCAACCATATCGAAATTGACTGTGCAATGGTTCTGAGAAGCGTTGGGTTGTTGAATGTCGCTAACTATAGGCTTATGAACAATTTCGATGATGACAGTTCCGAATGAATCGAAGAGAATCACCTCCTACAATATCGCTTCCCCACTTGCTAATTGAGGGGTTCTTCCACAGGCTTGCATTTCTCATTGATGGAAAAACTACAGAATAATACGCTTCAAGATTAGGTTTCACACCTTAAAACTTATTCAGAACCCCTGATTTAGCTCCCTAAACCCCACCTTTAAATCAAACTCCCCTAGCAATGTCCACCAGGTCGTAAAGCAGAGAACGAACAGCGAATAGGTTCTTTTCTCATCAATGGAGCTGGAAATAGGACCTGATTTCTGTGTTTGCTGCTTTAGGATGTAATTTTCACGTCCTCCGCTTTGAAATAGAACATCTAATGTCACTGACGTAATCTTCTTGAATTCTCGAACTTTAATTGCTAAATCTTCTTACATGGGTTCATATCAATAATTTAGTGGTGATAGAAGACGAAGTGAAGGCTTATTCGCATTCATCACAGTTCAAGTGTTTCACTTTCATGCCATCACATGGGTGAATATTTTTATCGCACGTGCTTTTATTTTAAGCAGGAAAAATTAGAAACTTTGGTAAGTACTTGAGCGCAGTTGAAAACTGTCTACTGTGGTTTTATTTCATTTGTCTTAAGAACTAGAAGGGAAAAACCATTTTCTTATTGGTGTGTTCAAAGCCATTTGAAAGTCGCTCTAAGAAAGAGATATCACATCGTTCTGTAAAAATGTGGCTTGAGATCAAAATTGAAAGAATGAAACATCATATTGAGATGAAGTCATTCTATAAAAACAATATACTAACCCATAATTGTTTGCTACATGATGACTAATATGCTAATTTCGGTTTATTTTTATTTTTTCTTACAACATCTATTTCAAATACCGGAAGTGACCTTTCAGAAGTTTGGGGGCGCTTGGTGCCTCTAATGATGAAGAGTATGAGCATAGCACTGAACTGTTGATGGGTCTTGATTTAATTCACGAATACTTACTGCCTATCATTTCCTATAAAAGTCGATAGTTTTTCCTGCCGATTCAAGTAGCTTGAAAAATTGCACAGTTTTACGGCATTCTAAAATGTCTATCATCATCATCATCAATATCGACATAGGACCAGGCATTACTGCGTAACGGTCCGAGTTACCATAGCTCATATCAGTACACCAAGTAGGAAGGTAGTGAGGTGAAAGATGGAGATAAGAAAATTCAGTCAAAAGAAATATAAAGTACGAGAAGGAAGAAAGGACGAAATGACAAAATGGTGAGAATCTGTTTAGTGTTAAGATGAAGATAATGTGTGTATACATCTGCGCCACTGACATCAGTTCTGAGCCACATCACCTAAAATGTCTAATATCCTGGTCGTCAACTGTTTAAATAAAGATCGTCACAAACACGATTTTATCAAAGTTGGTCATTTTCAATTTCACTTCTTATTCATCTGAAATATGTCAACAGCGCTGAAGTAAATTGTAGATGAAAGGTTTATTATCTAAGTATTATTCTCAATTCATAAGAATATTTCTATTCAATTAAAAGCGAACTTTTCTTCAAACCTAACCATTTATTTGTGCATCTAGCTGCTCTCTCTGGATCTTGTCAAAGATCCAAGAAAGCCCTATATATCATCCTTATTGATAGTATGAACGATAGGCTATAGGGTGAAAAGAATGCAATTAATTATTTCATGAATGGATGTAGGTCGTGAAGTCTATCATAGGTTAATTGGCTTTGCAATTGTTGATAGGATTAATTTCTTAGATCTATCCTCAATCCACTTACGATGTCACTCTTTAGTGAATAAATCCTAAAAACCAAAAAGTCGGCTTGCCAGTTAATATGAGTAGCTTACTTAATCCTGTTTCATCTATTCTCTTTAACGCCACTTGAACATCATTCAGACAGTATTAGTGTTAACCCGTTAAAAATCAACACTCGATTCACCAAAAACTGCAAGCCGCAATCAACTGCTCATCCAGATGAACATCCATTACTTAAATTACATTGGTGACTCAGTTGCTGTTACTACCCTTTATAGAATTGAAATCTACATTTGTTGAACTCTACAATGAGAGGCATTCAACTACTTTGAAATAAAACCAACTTTCCTCCAATTATGAAAGTTAGTCATAATTGCAGCTTATAAGACTTGGAAGCAAAGATTTTTACGCTTTAGACTGAGTCCATGAGGCAAATTACCCGGTCATATGGACGATTAACGCCATCACTAGCCAAAAGAGAGGACGAAAATTACGCCTAAGTGTCTGAGAAGTATTCATGTTTCATGCAAAAAATCTCCAGTAGCGGGACAGACTTTCTATTGACAATGTTCGTCACCACTACTCAAGTGATTTACGGATAAGAAAGCAGGTGGACTAGAACAAAAGTAATCATTTAATTCTGTACCCAAATGACTGTATTGTGCTAGCTACCCAATACCATTTGTTGCAGACAGACAACCATCGCTCACCTGGCAGGTTGGTGGTATTCGCAAAGCCAGTCGAACCTGTTATCAGGTACAGCAACACGACCTGAAGAAGTATTTATCCAGAGATAGTTCGAAAAACTTACTTTCATTAGGATTGATGGTGCAAAATGGAAAGTTCTCAGCTGGAACTTGGCTTTTTTGTGAGGATATTGAAGAAAGTTGATTTTCTGCCTTAGAATTAAACATATCCTAAATAGCTCACCCCACATTCGGCAAACCAACTACACCACACTTAAGATTAGTTCCAACTCTCCCCAAAAGAACGCTTTTCTTTGGGACATCACCTTTTTTCTTGGACATTATTTAATCTACTATGCGCAACGCTTTACAATTTGCGCCGGTGTGCGCAAAACGCCAATGTCTAAAGAAGCGCTGACCAACTCAAGGTCAGAATTACAAACCTCGTCCAAACTGTTCAAATGGTTCTCATCGGAATAGAAGTAGCCTCCGCCTAACTGGCTTCCAGGTCTATAATCAGTGTAAAACTAGTATTTTATCCGTCCGAGCACATATTATGTATGAATCAAGCAAGCATCTAAAGGAACTAAATGAAATGCTCTGGATTACTCCTGGAGAAATAGTTCTCAAGGGCTTAGCAACTCCTGAAGAACAGAATTTGTGTGTGATATTTAATCTGATATGTTCTAGGCCTATTCACTGAATGTCTCCTCTGAGATTGGTACTGGACCTAAGATCCAATAAGTGAAACAGCTGGTGTCCTGAGGTGTTCAAAATGTTGTGGGCCAATATCAGATCTTCTCTTGGACTTTCATAGTCCAAAGAAAAAATATGTGGGGCGGAACTAGTCTTTCACTTTATATTTTAGACTTAGGTCCTTTAACCCATTTGATCAACCGTCTCGAAGTGTGGTCTAGCTTAATTTTTCCTCTTAAGTAGAGGCAAGGAAGACCACAGTCCTGAACTCCAGTTACAGCACTAGGAACCTACTGAAAATTCGGCGACAACATTCAGTATCGAATTTTCCATGAATATTTCGGGGAGTTGCATGCGCCGAATTTCCACTTCATGAGCTTTTACCACAGTTGCTATGGCATTTTAGGTCTTGAGGTACTAAAACGCCCAAATGCTTCTCCGTCCGATATTGATGGCAAAAAACCGTTTCTCTGGTTTCCTGCAGTTGCACTGCTAGAAAACTATCGTCTGCATTAACGCATAATCTGAATATCATATTTCAGATTCTTATCTGTTCTTTGGGGAGAGAAGGCAGTGAGCCTACGCTAATACTCTTCGAGTAGATCTCTGGTTGTTGAGTCCCCTTTCGAGCAAGTCGATCAATCATGTGGCATAACTCCTGGGAGTCAGTTCCAGGAGTTGGTTACTCGACCCGATGACCGGTACCCTATGGATAGTACACTCGTTCTTTGCTTTCGTGCTCTCCCATTATGTCGTACAACCTAGTGGGAAAGAGGAGAGAATACGGTTTAGGTCAAAAGTCACTTCTCAGGATCCTGCATAGCATGGACAGATCTCCCATCTGCCTGCGATATGATAAAGTGAATTAGTTCAGTTCCTTGAGTCAATCTTCATAGGTCAGGCCAGCAATTGCAGGGGTCATTCTAGTGGCTGCCTTCTGAACGAAAAAACAACACCTAGTTCAACCTTGGTGTGGAAACTGAAGAGCTCATCTTGGGCAAGAATCATATTGTCCGTACGGTCTCGAGGACACAGAATTGTGTCTCTGATTAAGAAAGATTCGGACGTTGTAGCCCTCGGGAACATGAAATCTTATGGTTACCGCTACAGAAGCGTATTTCACACCAACTTGGTACCGATAAATCCCTTCGGATGCTTCCGCTGAATCTTCAACAACTTCAAGTGGCCTTACCTGAAGTTCCGGACCGTAGTCCTTACCTCCTCACTGCAGAAAGACAGATCAAGCCCAGGAAGCAACTAGATGCCGTCGACCAAATGTGTTGAGTATTCTGACTTAAAACACATGATGGACGACAAGAAGCCCTTTGAGTACAGTAGACTAAGAGAGTGTTCGGCATTGGCTGGCTACATTCTAAGCACCCAGGGGGGCCACCTTCGTCACTCACTTAACCTAAGTTACAGCGCCAATCATAGTAAACGGAAATGCCGGCCTGACACTACCGGCTAAGCCACAATACCCGGCTGCTGAATAGGGTCTTAGTGGCTTCAATCAACAAAACAACCTGGCTATCAAGTGAGCACGTGATAATAAATTTTCATTCTCACATTAGCAATTAACGTGAGAGAAGCCAGTTTACAGGCATCATTACATTGATACATGTTGAAAAATCTACAAGATTTTACGGGTCCTGAATAGTACAGAGGGGAGGTCGTTTAACTCCATCAAAAACATCAGATCGCGGTTACAAGACAAAGAAAATGCCAATTTCAGCATATGCAAGGCGTCAAATTGAAGATAATAAAAATTCCCATTCCCGTATAATGGATTTAACATGACAGATACCAGTCCACAAGCACCGTCAAAATGATGATTTTGAAAGTTTACAGAATAGTATCTGGAATTATATAACTCATATAGCAAGTTATTGATATGCATAAACTTATTAAAACTTGCTGCAAATCAAGAGAAGGGTATGGATTTCCATCTGTCATTACACAGATAGGTTCCACTATCAACGACAAAAGCGAGCAATATTCCAAGTTTGCGTCATAACCAGATGACGTTGTTAGTCCATTTGCATAGTTTCTTATTTCGTAATATAAACATCCATTCACCAGAAAGTTCTTCAGTTTTTAGCTCTGCTAACCACAAAGGGCCTATTTAAACGATCTGGAGTATCAGTAAGTATCCACAGTTATATAACCAAGGTGAGCGTCTAAATCCATGCATTTCCAGTTCACCATGTGGTTTAAAGGTAGTATACATTAATTCCACTGGGAGTACTTCTAGTAGTAGATGAAGATAGACGTTGAGACGGTTAATAGTCCAAATGGCAGCAGTTACATATGGACTTCAGGCATCGTTCATATTAGCGTAAGCAGCATCATTCGGGAGGTGTATTTGATGCATGGTAACTTTCACTTAAGAAGATCCCTTGATACAAAGTACTATAGAACACGTAGTGTGGAATTACTGCAGGTAAGTCATATTCCGAGCCAAAAGGTATATTGGCCTCTCGTTTGATCGTTTGTTCAGAATATTTGTGTCACTATGGCTGTTGGGAGACTTTAGACGGTTCGTCCCAAGAAGAATTCTGACCAGCTGATGGGTTGATTGTGATGTTCCAGAAACCGCGGAAGATTGGGAGCAGTCCAATAATCCATGGAGTTAGACATTAGGTATTAGTTCCACCTAGTAGATGTATCTAGATTGAAAATTAGCATCGAATGTCGTCATCGAGCTGTTGCTGTAAAGTAAAAAACAAAGAAGAAGCACGAGCAGATGTGGTAAAGGGAATTACCACGCAGACAAGCTTGGAAAAGAGAGAAGTTCCCATACTTTTAGACCTATCCGAACCTTATGTACATTTTCATGTATGTGTGTGTGATTAACCACATATTTTTTCCATTATAAGATTCTTAAAACTTTTCTACAAGAGTGTACCGTAGTAGCTTTGAGAGGGAACCAGTGTACATAAGTTCATTATGGTGAGGAGGGGGACCGGTGTTCACACCCCTCGTAAGCAATCGTCAACCCATAAGTGTAGGAGGAACACGAGGGCTGTAATAGCTCTGTTTCATACATTTAGAGGTCCAAGTATATCCTCATTAGCCCAGGATGCATAGATGGTGACCAGTTGGGCGATAGACTTGTCGTTTATTAGCGGCCTATTAGGTGAACAGCGGAAGAGTGTCAACGAGCTTGCCAAGCGAGTTTCGTCTGGAAGCCTGTTCCAAATGTGTGAGTATTTATTGAGGAAGAAATTATCTTGCAACCTTGTCGTACAACGCTCAGTTTCAACCAATACTTCGTGGTTGCGCATATCGTACGTAGACGTTACAATTAGCTTGATTTGCGGCCCACAAGAGTGCAAGTGCTGATGAAGTAACTTATAAAAAAATGTGAGGTTCAGTTTAAGTCTCCTCTTCCAGAGTGGCTCCAACCCCAACATGTCACGTCTGGACGTGTAGTCTAGATTGCGGTCAGTTCCTAATGTTCTGAAGGTGAAGTAACGTTGTACCCCTTCAACTTTCAGTTTGTCGCTTCTACGAAGGCCACTGAGAATAAACGGACAATATTCTAAAAGTGGGCAGATGCACACTTTATAGAGTAGAACCCGTGATTCAGTGCTTTAGAAGTTATGAATGATGCATCCCAAGAGTTTGCGTGACTTGGATCTGATATATGCTGTTTGTTCCAAGAATGTCAAGTCTCTGGAATACCTGATGCCGAGACCCAACACAGAAGCTAGTCTAGGTAGCTGTTTTCCGCATACCTCGAGGGTCAGGTCATGGTTGTCGTTGCCTATAGTAAGCCAACCGCATTTGTCATTATTGAATTCAAGGTGCGACTCAGCACACCATGATGCAAGTTTACTTAGTTCTTGTCGGGCAGTATCCAGAGTGTTACGTAGTTCATGAGAGTGACAAGTGTACACAACCTTCAAGTCATCGGCGTATAGGAATGTGTTGCCTTCACTGAAGCAGTTACACACACTGTTGATATAGATTATGAACAACAAAGGCCCAAGGACACTACCCTGTATAACTCCGCTAGTTATATGTCTAGGTTCAGACTGCATGGAGTTTACTTTCACGATTTGGGCACGACCACTAAGAAATGTTTTTATCCAACTAAGTAAGGGGTTGCAAATAACAACTGATTGTAGCTTATGAAAGAGTACGTTATGAGACACCTTATCAAATGCCCCTGATATATCAAAGTATAGAACAATGACGATTTTACGTGCCTCACGGTTACCAGTGATGAAGTTGAAGAAATCAAAGTGGAAAGTAACGCAGGACCTATTCTTTATGAAACCATGCTGAGACCTTGTGATTAGATTTTCTGTTAATAGGTAATCAGAGACGCTGCTTTTAATTACTTTTTCCATACTTCTAGAGAGGGCCCGTGTTATGTTGATGGGTCTGTAATTATTGGTGTTCGATTTGTCTCCGGACTTATAGCGAAGCGTTATGTAGCTAGTTTTCCATTCAGTGGGGTACACGCCACTTGCCATTGATAAGGTGAACATCTTAAGCAGGAACAGAGACATATCGTCACCACTGTTCCTGATAACAATTGAGTTTAGGCTGTCGATTCCCATACCTGTTGATAGTCGCAAGTTCATGATAGCCTGTGTGATACTTTCGATAGTAAAATTCACATTGGCGCATGAACCTGTAGTGAACAGTGTAAAAGTGGTGGGGCTAGGTGTGCTAGGACTGAATTTTGCAAAGGATTCGCTAAATAGTTCACAAATTCCGAGGTGATCGTTACAGACCATTCCGTTGTGTAATAAAAAAGCCATGTCTCTTGATGCCTGCAAAATTTTATTCAAAAGGGAGGTCAGACTATGTATCCTAGAACCACTTTTCAGGGCATTCAGCTCTTCACTTATTGAGTCTTTTGCACGTAAAGTCTTAATTGCTTGATAAGTATCGTAGATTGAGTGCAGCATTAGAAAGCCTTTAGAGGAATGATATAGCTTAGATAATTTTCGTAATTTGTTCCGAAATATTCGAGGGATGTATTGGCCCTCATTCTTCTTCACCTTAGCTGCTCTCATAGGAGCAACGATATCTAGGCATAGCACCATTTCTATAGAAAAACGAAAGTGACTCCGTTATTGAGGCTGTCATGAAGTACTCATCCCATGGGCTGCACCTGAGGAGCTCGATGAATACCTTCCAGTTTATACTTTTGCAGCTACGATACAGGATATTTCTCATAGGTTCCTTGTTTTCCTCACGAAGAGGGGAGATTGGTAGGCAACAGAAAACTATTCTGTGATCACTGTTAGCGAATTCACCACCAGCGTACACGGTGACTGGGACGGTGTCACGACAAAAGACTAGACCCAGCGTACTGCTCCCACGTGTGGGTGAATGGACATATTGTTTCCATCCATGGAGATCTAAGACAGTAAGTATTTCATTATAGCGTTGAGGGCCACAATTGGTTTCCCAGTTAACTTCGGGCAGGTTAAAGTCTCCTGCAATCAGTTTGAAGTCAGCACTGATGGATGCAGCATGGGAGAATGACTAAGCAATAAGCTCATCAGCTTCCCTTGATGAGCATGGTGTTCCATAAACACAGCCTACGAGGATTTTATGGTTAGTACCGTTTGTAATAACCCATATCGAGTCAGGCAGAGCATTCCATGTACCATCGTCGATCTTATTAGCTGTGACAAGGCTACATATATAAGCCAAACAACCCCCTCCATGCTTGTGGTCTCGGTTAGTGCGATGAAGGGTATAACCATCTATGCACAAGCCTGCATCAGGGACTGAGGTGGGGCGCCATGATTAAGTGACTAATATCACTGTAGGTTTAATTGGCAAGACTATAGTTCTCAAGTCGGAAATTTTCTCCGGCAACGACCGTGCACTGATGAGCAGAAGTGTGAAAAGGTTACTATGACTTGTGAAGTGTTTTACAGTATCTTCTACGTCTAGTTGGTGAGAGAAATTTCCTATGCCTAGTTTACTTGCTTTTTGAGGGTACGTATACGTAGTCGATGCGCTGTTCATTCTTACTGGTGGCGTACAATGCAGTCCATGATCGGTGCAAGCCGAGGATGGTATCTCCGGGCTCGTGTTTCTGGAGGGTGAAACGATCCTATGAACCATGGGTCGTACATATTGTTCGGGGTCCCAAAAAATTTTGGTAAGGCTCAAAAGTAGGGATGGTGTCAGGGGGGTAACTATATACATTCCCAAAGTACTGGCTAGGGTCATTCGGGTGCCGATGTAAGTTTGGGTAGAGTATGTGTGACCTGAATGACATGAATGTATTTGGTATGCCACATGCCATCCTGCTGGAGCCCTGATGGCCGGGTTGACGTGATCTAGGGTACTTTCTAATGTCAGATGCCTTCAAGTTATTGAAGTGTTTCTTTCTAACGGTTGAGGTTGGGTGCGTAACATGCCCTTTCGGTGGGTTTTCTTTCGAGATGCCTTACTCCCCATATATCCAATAGCGGTTTCGTCTATGGTAACTATGTTAGCTACGAAGTTTTCTTCGCCATCTTTAGACAAAATGCTTTTAAAATGGCTTTCTTCGGGAGCTTTGTGGGTCTAAAGTACATGGTTTTACCTGCAGGTCTATGTTTAGTGAGGTTACTATCAGCCAAAGGGTTTTTATCTATGGCTACTTTACGGAGGCTAGTGCTGATAGTTGGGGTTTCATGAGGAATTAAACAATCCGGGTTACTTAGGTCCAAGTCCACTTGGGATTGCTTTACCACCAGAGTGGTTGGCGCAATAGGATTACTAGTCATAGCGGCACTATCCGAATGTTTCTCAGGGCATCCAGTACCTTCGTAGTTTGCATGCGTCGGAGTGGTAGGACTTTGTCTCCTTTGTTTTCTGCGCTGACAAGGAGTTTTGTCCCGTACAGTCGTGACAGTTTTAAAATCACTGTTAAGTCTTATATGATCCTGATGGTTAATGAACCTCTTAGCATCATATGAAGTGGTGAACTTGAAAAGAACGGGGCAACTTTCTTGCGGAGGCGTTTACAGTCACAGTGCATAGACGTCATTCCACATGAGTTTAATAACCTTTTCTTGACGACATCCAAAGATATGGTATCTGGAACACTATGTACTATTGCCTGTTGAGAAGATGCTAGCCTCTTCATTACTTCAGTTGCCAAGATATCTATTAGCGTTTCATTTACTTCAATATGGTTTGGGACTAGGTTGTTTTGTTTCCCAAAAAGATATGCTAAGGGTTGGAACTCCTCAACTACTTTCTTGATTCCATCTCTCATGGACTTAATATTATCAATTTCTTCTCCATTTTCCTTGACGTTATTATTCATGACCGACATAATGTCTTCAGCCCTGACGAGCGGTGTAAGGCGTGTAAGTTCGTCGGGATCCGGATTATATGACGCGATAGAGTTTCGGTCACAACATGGAATGTTAGTGGAACCGACTTTTTTATTCTTATCGCTAGAGCTATCTATCTTTGAACGCTTTGCTTTCGACCGTCCCATCCTTATAATAGGTTTTAAGTGACCTGTGCAGTTGACGGTAATGTATGCGGTCTAAAAGGATGAGAATACACTATCTATATATAACAATGTAGCCTTAGGTTATCCAGACAGAATATATCATTTTATTACCATACGTATACAGTAATAATGAGCTAAGCACAACAAGAAATCGACAAAGGACATAACCGAGGATCACGTGTAAAAGTAGCGTATAGCTTCAACGTCGCCACGTTATATAGTATGTGTAACTGTTATCCTGGATGTTTCCTCCAATAGTCGCCCTAACCCAGCTAGATTAGGGATGGAGATGAGAAGTCTCAGCTGGACGGATGCTGTGATTGCAATGAACCGACAATTACGCTTCACGCAGTCATATGGGAGCCTGGCAAGACTCTTAGTGACTAAAGTTGAAGTGTGATCAGCAGTTGGAACTCTAATGACTAACCAATAATAAGTTATGTACCGGCTTTCTGACAACCTACCATCCATAAGAATATGAGGAGTTGCCTGGGTGGAGCTGTTTCGCAGCGCAAAGCTGTAGTTGCCATTCAGCCTGTTTCTAGAAGCACCGGGAAAGGCAGCTATAAAAGTCAGCGACCGATCCAGTCTAAAAAGGAGCTGCCATCAGCCCCCTTCCTTCCCTTGTCGTGCTCTACCCTCTGAAGAATTTCCGTCTGCGTGGGGCATGAAACCGAAGCTTATGAGAGGTCTTTCGGCATTCGTGGAATTGTTGGTGATAGGATACATAATAGTCACCTCCGATCAGTCTGAAAAATGCTGGTTTCAGGTTGAGAGCATCTAAGCGATTCAAGTAGGTTTGAACTGCAGTTCAACCACCTTCTTAGTACTTCTCTGAACTTGTGCTAATGATTCACTATAAGAATGTAACAAGCGAATCATTCCTAAGATTTGGAGCCAGAATATAACCCATGCATTTCACCAGTAAACGCTGGGTTAACGCCCCATAGTGGGTAAACAAAGCTCTTGAAATGCTTGTGTACGGTGATATGGAGCAGAAACATCAAGTGCGTTGATAGGGGTGACTCTTGCTTACCTTCCGCTGTTTGGATGCCAAATATGTGTGGTGCTCCCAAGGTGGGAGATCGGTTTAAACCCATATTTCCCCACTATCATGGTCCTGCATTTTTACGTCTTGAGTAGGAGCAAGACTCAGATAATTAGTTTTGGATTCCAACAATAATAATGGTGACCAGTTTATTCCAAACAACGTGTGATACGTTATGGAATTTTCAGCAGGTAATATGTCAACAAATACGATATCTTTGATATCTTTGAAAAAGTAGTTATTGCATCTAAATAGTGTCAATGATAAAAAACAGCATTAAAGGCATCAATGTGAAACGGGTAGCGGGTGTTGCATTAGCATCGGGTCTGGACTGGGGAGTGAATACAAAATCGAGTGTAATTATGATGGTGGTAGTGCAGTAAGCCAGTTCAAAAACCTGCAATTCAATATAGGTATCCTAGGCATAGTACTGTGTTGTATTACCGAAGATTTATATATCCATTTCCATTCATCTTAACGTTCTTTCTTTGGTTCGTTCTTAGCTTGGGGAATGACAGTTTGAAAATTTCTTAGAAATGTTCGGGAGTTCACGATCTGTTCAGATGACATACTTAAAGGATTAAAACAACCGAAGAGGAAGAATTCGATAAGACATATTTGGTGAAAAGGTTTTAGTAGCCTAGACAGGGGGACATCCACTAGTCTACGTGTTCCCTTTCACATACTAAAGTCTTCTGCGCGTGACAGAGATAGGTAAGTAAATCCTTTTGAAGGTGGTGCATTAAATGTTCTGTCTGATTCTTTACGAGCTATTATGAACCGTACTAACTGTTCAAACCGTAGTAAACTGCCTTTATAGAGCACCATGTTCAACAAGAGAAACTGATAAGCCCACCCCCAAATCATTTTACCATGGTGCATCCTTCAGTATTGACTTCAAACTGATTTCGGGGGACTTTAACCTCTCGTAACTTAGTTGAGAGACCAGCTGTAACCCACAGTGCTGTGACGAAATAATGTAACAGATTTCTATGGACGGAAACAATGAGCCTATTCACCCACACGCTAGATCCAGTCTCCATCCGCCATATCATCGCAGTCGCCAGGTACATTGGTGAGAAATTCGCTAACAGCGACCGCGGAATGGTTTTCCGTTGCCTAATATTCTTCCTCTTTATGGATAAACACAAGGAACTTATGAGAAATATCTTTTATCGTAGCAACATGAACACAGAATGTGAGGCATTCATCGAACTCCTCAGGTGAATCCTATGAGATGAATACTTCACGATAGTATCATTAGGAGCCGCTTTCGGTTTCCATAGAAATACAATACTTTTTTCGGTATCGCTGCCCCGTGATGGAGGTTAAGGTGAAGAATCAGGACCTGTACATCCCCCAAATACTTCGAGAACGACTGAGGTAGTGGTTTGCGCTATGTAACTCTTATGATGACTTTCTGGTGTTGCGCTCAACTTGCAATACTTATGGAGCAAATAATACCATACGTGGGTGAGATGCATTAGATGAAGACCTTTATGTCCTCAAATGCGGTTCTGAGATATACACTCAGACTGAATAAACATTTCTGGTCGTCAGAAGACCGTTTGGTTACTGCGTAATGGGGTGGTTTGAAACGATGCCACCCGAAATTTGAGGAATATTTGGCGGATCGTTGGCAAACTTCAGTCATAACACACCTAAACCTACCACCCTTACATTGTCTACTACGGATTCATGCGCTATCATGGAATTTGCTAGCAAACCTATCACAGGGGCTATTAGGAACTTGCGATCATAAACGGGTATGGGAACAGACGATCTAAACTCAATCGTCATCGGAATGAGTGGTAATGATATACCACTGTTCCTGCCTAAGATATTCACTCCGTCAGTAGAAAGTACAGTATATCTCACTGAGTGGGGAAGCAGCTGCACAATGACTCACCACAAGTTCGGGGACAAGCTCTACCGTCGTTGGTTACGAACTCGTGAACATAACAACGGTCTTCTTTGGAATTTTGAAAAAGCGGTTAAGAGCAACATCTCTCATCTCCTACCAACGGAAAACCCGATCACAAAGTCTCTGCTTAGTTTCATTGAAAACAGGCCATGGGTTACTTGCCGCTTGATTTCTTCAGCTTCACCACCGGTAACAATCAGGCACAAAAGATCGTCACTGTTCTATAATTCGAAGATTCATTGGTCTTCTACACAGAAACATACTCACACCTGAGGCACAACTTATACTGTACAAGGTTATGGTTCTCCCAATATCAGAGTGTTTCACGGTTACCTATGGTAACATGAAAGTATCGGACAGAATTCGAGTGGAGAACATTCGACGGAACCTTACTCGGCGCCTTCTAATACAAGACGAAGGACTTGCATACTAAGCAAGATGCAAAAACTGAAGCTCAACCTAACCTTTCTTTTTCGCCTTTTATTCGGAAACTCTAAAGCGAAATGTGCTATCACTTTTAAATCAGCACAGGCATATAATCTACGTAATAGCGAGTACATCATCCCAGTAAATAAGTATCGCTCAAAACTTCGATGTAGGTTTTTCATAACGTAATACAGTATGCTGTGGAACGAACTTCCCCCTCCTATACGAGCATGTCGTTCTCTCGGCCAGTTTCAACGATTGCTTAGTGAATTCCTCCTATCTAACGAACCTCATCAATTCGTTGACGGCCAAACCACAAACGGTAATCCCATGTACAATGGTGCTACTGGTACCTAGACTCAAGGGAGACTAACAGCAATGACAAAAGTATACGATGTCGAAAGCTAAACGCAATAGTTAAGTTAAAATCTAATTTCTTTAAAAAATGACCAAGAGTGAACAGAAAGCGGAGTGCGATACGACATGCAACAGTGAACTCAGTAGCTACTCTAATGTAACCTACATTTCTTCGTAACCTAGCCGATCTCACGACGTAACACCTATTTCTTAAAATTCTTCCCTCAAAATAATCTCTTTACGCCCGATTGATAAATGAACTCTCTGTCGGTGGATTTTCATAGCATGCAACACTTTATTATTTGCCCCTTGTTACCAGTACTTATATGTAAGTACTCTGCACCAACATATTGTTTCGGTAGCCCCTATTAGGTAATACTCAACAGGCAACACCATGATCATCCCCCCTCCTTGACCAGATAAAGGGTGGTTACCGCCTTAGAAAAAACCATGAATTTCACTTAAATGTTTATAACTTCATCAAACGCTTGTACATAGGTATATAACAAGTGAATATCTGGTCCAAAGTCCTCAAATCTCTCTATTTCGTAGTGATATCCTCGGCTTCACACTGATTTTCATTACTGTCGTGCGCACATTCATCTTCTTCCACCTAAGCTTGCCCCTAAACAGTAGGTTTGGAATACTTCTTCAAGTACGTTTTGTAGTCAGTGCAAAGAATTTACCCACATGTGTCATGGTTGATCGACTCCTGCGTATTTTTGTGCTCCTGTTTCGAATTTCGCCCACTGCTCACTTTTGTTATTCACTTTTCAGGTTTACCTAACCAGTCCTGCATTCAAATGGAATCCTACAAATCGCATTTGCCAGTGTGCACCATGCGATCAAAGCCTTATGACGAACGCGCATACCTGAAGGTCATGACTGTGATGAGGCCTCACCTTCAAGAATATTGGAAGATCCAAGCAATAACCGAATAACTCCTAATTTCGAAGTGAGCCTGCTTCAACACACCTCTTATATGCCACGAATAACGGTATCTAATGCAAAGCTTAACCTTTTACATAATGCTCATTTCTCATTACCAAAATGATCAAACCTGTAAACTGGTTTGTACTCATGTAACTTACATTGTATGAAACATGTATATTATTCTGAAACGATACTGCTGAAGAAAGGTTTCAATTTCTTTTTGCCCAGAAAGCCTTTAAAAGAGCTAGAATTAACCCCGATTGTGGAGCCAGTTTTATCTGATACCTAAAGAAGATGTACATACAGTACGTCATAGATTCAGAACTGTCATAGCAAATCAGAAGCTCGGTGTTTCTAACCTAACGAAAGCAGAACGTGCGTCTCTCGAAACTAATATCTAACAAATAAGTGGTCGTAACGAAAGCAGACAAAAGCACTGTCATGGTCACGTTAAGCAAAGAAGGTTATGAAAGGAAGGCACCGGTGCAGTTGGAAACTTCACCGTATGAGCTTATCGCGTGTAATAAAAATGCAAGCAGAGTAGATGAGACTAAAGCTGAAACATCCAAGTTATCTGGAGAAATGAAACTTAGACTTGGAAATGCAATGTGGTTTTCGTTAGCCTCCAAAACGTATACGGCCTCCAGACTCAACGGCATAGGGAACGTTTACGAAACGGGGATTCCCCCCGGGTCCAGTTGTAGACCTTATGAATTTGATTACTCGACGCCTGTCTGTATATCTAACAAGTATTCTGAAACCTCTTCGATGTGATATTTCTTCAAATGCTAATAATGCACGGGATTTCGAAAACAAACTGTTGAATGTAACCGCTGGAGAAAATAATCCACTAGCATACCAGTGTGTGAAGGACATGCATTATGGGAACTTTTATTGATAACAGCCAGCGTAATTTCTGGATGCCTGCTTTCAGAGGGGGATACCCTGAAACTGGTAAAGACTTGCTTAGAATCTACATATTTCACGTTCGGATACAGAGTTTACCGTCAGTCAAATGGGGTTGCAACTGGTTCCCTGGAGTCTCCGACTATGTTGAGTCTTTATATGGAAGCTTTGAAGAAGAGAGCTTTAAGACGTTTCCGACGCCAACCCAGAATGTGGTGCAAGTCACCGTGCTGTTCGTCAGCCACATGAGTCAACCTACGACGGATTGTTCGGTCTTTAGGCTACACAAATGACAGCATGTTGTCTATCCAAAGGATATAAAATCGCTTTCAGGATCGTTCAGTCAAGAGTCACCGTACTTAAGAGGTTACAAAATGTCAAGCGGATTCACTTAACTTATGAACAACTAATTGATACATCACACTGGATTGTCTTGACACACTGACGAGATGCTGTACCATGCAGATACAAAAGTACCTCCGCTCTGCGGAAACGTAATCATGTTGGACCACTGGGCTTTCGTATTATTCGGAAATGTACCCCACAGGTGAGTATACCGAAAGATGTGGTACCACTTCTTTCTGGGTAGCACTTTAACAAATAAAGGTCGAAAGTCTCCATCCTGTTTATCAGGACGATATGCTTTCATGGTAAATTTCGTGTTATTTTTCCTTACTGGCACTACATATTCTCTATAGCGTGTCGGTTTTTGCTGCGTCAGTTTTGTAATTATATGCCACAATGTCACAGGTTTGCTTTTTACTCCTTAACTGTAAAAGCCATAGAAACATTTGCACATGAATGTGGAACATGTGAAATACTGAGTTGCACTGTCATGGTCACGTTAAGCAAAGAAGGTTATGAAAGGAAGGCACCGGTGCAGTTGGAAACTTCACCGTATGAGCTTATCGCGTGTAATAAAAATGCAAGCAGAGTAGATGAGACTAAAGCTGAAACATCCAAGTTATCTGGAGAAATGAAACTTAGACTTGGAAATGCAATGTGGTTTTCGTTAGCCTCCAAAACGTATACGGCCTCCAGACTCAACGGCATAGGGAACGTTTACGAAACGGGGATTCCCCCGGGTCCAGTTGTAGACCTTATGAATTTGATTACTCGACGCCTGTCTGTATATCTAACAAGTATTCTGAAACCTCTTCGATGTGATATTTCTTCAAATGCTAATAATGCACGGGATTTCGAAAACAAACTGTTGAATGTAACCGCTGGAGAAAATAATCCACTAGCATACCAGTGTGTGAAGGACATGCATTATGGGAACTTTTATTGATAACAGCCAGCGTAATTTCTGGATGCCTGCTTTCAGAGGGGGATACCCTGAAACTGGTAAAGACTTGCTTAGAATCTACATATTTCACGTTCGGATACAGAGTTTACCGTCAGTCAAATGGGGTTGCAACTGGTTCCCTGGAGTCTCCGACTATGTTGAGTCTTTATATGGAAGCTTTGAAGAAGAGAGCTTTAAGACGTTTCCGACGCCAACCCAGAATGTGGTGCAAGTCACCGTGCTGTTCGTCAGCCACATGAGTCAACCTACGACGGATTGTTCGGTCTTTAGGCTGCACAAATGACAGCATGTTGTCTATCCAAAGGATATAAAATCGCTTTCAGGATCGTTCAGTCAAGAGTCACCGTACTTAAGAGGTTACAAATGTCAAGCGGATTCACTTAACTTATGAACAACTAATTGATACATCACACTGGATTGTCTTGACACACTGACGAGATGCTGTACCATGCAGATACAAAAGTACCTCCGCTCTGCGGAAACGTAATCATGTTGGACCACTGGGCTTTCGTATTATTCGGAAATGTACCCCACAGGTGAGTATACCGAAAGATGTGGTACCACTTCTTTCTGGGTAGCACTTTAACAAATAAAGGTCGAAAGTCTCCATCCTGTTTATCAGGACGATATGCTTTCATGGTAAATTTCGTGTTATTTTTCCTTACTGGCAACGTTTTTTAAAGGCACTACATATTCTCTATAGCGTGTCGGTTTTTGCTGCGTCAGTTTTGTAATTATATGCCACAATGTCACAGGTTTGCTTTTTACTCCTTAACTGTAAAAGCCATAGAAACATTTGCACATGAATGTGGAACATGTGAAATACTGAGTTGCACTGTCATGGTCACGTTAAGCAAAGAAGGTTATGAAAGGAAGGCACCGGTGCAGTGGAAACTTCACCGTATGAGCTTATCGCGTGTAATAAAAATGCAAGCAGAGTAGATGAGACTAAAGCTGAAACATCCAAGTTATCTGGAGAAATGAAACTTAGACTTGGAAATGCAATGTGGTTTTCGTTAGCCTCCAAAACGTATACGGCCTCCAGACTCAACGGCATAGGGAACGTTTACGAAACGGGGATTCCCCCCGGGTCCAGTTGTAGACCTTATGAATTTGATTACTCGACGCCTGTCTGTATATCTAACAAGTATTCTGAAACCTCTTCGATGTGATATTTCTTCAAATGCTAATAATGCACGGGATTTCGAAAACAAACTGTTGAATGTAACCGCTGGAGAAAATAATCCACTAGCATACCAGTGTGTGAAGGACATGCATTATGGGAACTTTTATTGATAACAGCCAGCGTAATTTCTGGATGCCTGCTTTCAGAGGGGGATACCCTGAAACTGGTAAAGACTTGCTTAGAATCTACATATTTCACGTTCGGATACAGAGTTTACCGTCAGTCAAATGGGGTTGCAACTGGTTCCCTGGAGTCTCCGACTATGTTGAGTCTTTATATGGAAGCTTTGAAGAAGAGAGCTTTAAGACGTTTCCGACGCCAACCCAGAATGTGGTGCAAGTCACCGTGCTGTTCGTCAGCCACATGAGTCAACCTACGACGGATTGTTCGGTCTTTAGGCTACACAAATGACAGCATGTTGTCTATCCAAAGGATATAAAATCGCTTTCAGGATCGTTCAGTCAAGAGTCACCGTACTTAAGAGGTTACAAAATGTCAAGCGGATTCACTTAACTTATGAACAACTAATTGATACATCACACTGGATTGTCTTGACACACTGACGAGATGCTGTACCATGCAGATACAAAAGTACCTCCGCTCTGCGGAAACGTAATCATGTTGGACCACTGGGCTTTCGTATTATTCGGAAATGTACCCCACAGGTGAGTATACCGAAAGATGTGGTACCACTTCTTTCTGGGTAGCACTTTAACAAATAAAGGTCGAAAGTCTCCATCCTGTTTATCAGGACGATATGCTTTCATGGTAAATTTCGTGTTATTTTTCCTTACTGGCAACGTTTTTTAAAGGCACTACATATTCTCTATAGCGTGTCGGTTTTTGCTGCGTCAGTTTTGTAATTATATGCCACAATGTCACAGGTTTGCTTTTTACTCCTTAACTGTAAAAGCCATAGAAACATTTGCACATGAATGTGGAACATGTGAAATACTGAGTTGTCAACTAAATGCAAAGGACATGATGCTAACATAATTGCTATACATCGAAGTTCTGGATGTGAGGTGGAGGACTTCATCCTGAATAAGCTGGCTGTCTGGACAGGTAACTGCCTACTTGTATGAGACTTCGGCGCACCAACAGTTGACAGGATGACAAAAGAAGCATGATGTAATTCTTTTTATCATACGTTAGTGGAAATGTCAATTTCTCCGGCTCCTACACAGCACATCAAGGCAGCAACCAGATGGAATCATCGGCATGCTCCGTGAGTCCTAGACTTAGTACTGTCGCACACAGATGATGCAAACTTCATCCAGCACCTCATACCCTTTAGTAAAAGTGGTCATGCTGCTATCCTTTTCAGATTCGTCGCAGCTGTCTTGTGTCAAACCAATATTCCAGCTAGACTCAGTGTATTAAAGGTCAGTATGGCTGCCATTAACTTGGAAGCCCCTTTGAAAGATCGAACATTCAGTCCAGAAGGCTCAGGCGAGGCTACATGACGCTCGTTTGAACAGTTGTATGCACGAGTGACTCAAGCGTTCATTCCGTGGACTGTTCCGGGGGAAGGATGGAAACATTGTCCTCCGTGGGAGTACCGAGGTGATGAAGCGTTACAAGGGAGCCCTAAATAAATGTATCACTGCTCTCTGTCAAACGCAAATATGCTTTGAAACACGTTTTGCCAAGGCTGCACTGCAAAATCCAAAGCGGTTATTTCCTTATATGAAATATAGGAATTAGACGCATTGTAGTATGCCAGCCGTGGTCAGAGAGGCAGAAACTAACAGTGTGATAGGGGGTGATAAGGCGAAAACAGAAGCTACGGCAGGATATTTGGCTGAGATCTTTACTCAGAAACTTCCTGCGGACACTAAATCAACAATAGAACCATTCACGTACAACAGAATACGTTCTGTGGACATCGACTGTAATGATGTGTTCAATGCACAAGTGCTCTGAGTATCGAAAAATAAACAGAAGCGGAAGAATTGCACCCGAAGATACTCCGAGAGTTTGCTGTTCATGCAACCGGCTCATTGACTATAATATTTAGATTGCCCCTCCGTGAACACACTCTTCACACCTATCTATAAGGGAGGCTACAAAACGATGAGTTCGACTGGTACCTCACCACAAATCCCCAGAATAGCAATCAAGAAAGCCATTACAGTTCACCTACGCAACACGACTACATTGCCTTGTTCGTAGTATGACTTTCTCAGAAGCTTATAATATTCGACATTGCCTCTCACAGTAAGAGAAAGTTGGATTGCACCTAGGGATGATAGAATACCTGTAGATGTCATCTTCATAGGTTCTGCTTAGGTCCTCAACAAGATGCATCATTACTAATCCTACAACAGGAAGTTTGAAGTTGAACTACAAAATTGTGAAATGACCTTGTGATCAGGATGCGGTCTTCCAAACTCTAGGTGGTTGCGTGGTAAGTACTTTTATCCCACCATTTATGCTAAGTAGATAAGGTCAGTACAAGCTGATGTGTCGGCCAACTTCCTACTGTTATAAACTGGCACCACTCCTGACCGAAGTGCAAGTAGTACCTTATTTTAATTTCCACGGACACTTGAACGTCTTCACGTATCTACCTACATATATCACCAGCGGCCAAACGATTAGCTTTACAACATCACAGCGCTTTCAGTTTAGCTTATGCTTAACACTAAGGCTATTAGCCTTTACTGCTCAATTGATTGTTATACCAAATTTCATTGTTACCCCCTTCCCTTCCTTTCGTGATTCTACTGCTGTTGATTACCTTCTTTATTGACTTATATCGTTTTGTAGCCTTTCGCCTTGATATGTTGATGCACAGTGTGGTCCGTTACACCAACATGACGGGTCTTATGTTGATGCTGACTGGCACTTTGAAAGTTGTCTATCTGTTGGAAGTCGAATACGTAGACCAATAATCCATAGACCGTTCGTACGGTGACCTCATGAACAGTTTCATTTCTGGACTTCCTTGGTGTAAAATTCAGAATAAAAGTGCTAAGTACACTGTCAAGAGTGACAAATTTAAGAATTATGCTGTTACATCAGAATTTTTAAGTTCTGCAGTTTTAGGTGAAGGTTGGCCAGTTGATAAAACATAGCTTCATCGATGATTGGGAGATTACATATACCTAGTCATTTTCTGCTCGGAGACTCCGGATGATATGAATAAGAATCGATTTCTGTCGCAGATACATCCAGCATCATAAATCTTCATACGCATTTTGTTATTGTTCCAACCTCTCTTCCCTCTTTGTTGATACTCTAAGACATTTGATTCCATCTACTTTCCCCATTTCATTATTTTTCATCTTGTTATATTGTATCTTGATATAAGTGTATGAGATGGGGTAACTGGGACAATTACACATGTTTGCTAGGTCTCACCTTGATATCAGCTGACTGATCACAACGCAACACTGAATAAATAAAAGCGACGAAACAGAGAAAAGGTCAGCGAGGGCATAAAATTTCATTGAAAACAAGTAGGTTTTATTAGTTTTGGTGTAGGTAGCATAACATTACGGCTAGACCACTACCGATTGTCACTATCGTTCACATCTAGTAAAGCCACGATCCATCTGTACACAATTTTGTTTTTTGTAAGGCTTCAAAACCGTAACCGAGAAATAGTAGACAGAAAGCACATGGAAATCGTTTTATCCTCAGGGATATGAAATAATTACGTCATTGATATGCGCTTGCACTCATGTTCAAACCGAATGACTGTCTGGAAAGCTATATAAATACTTAAAGTCTCACGCAGCAGAAAAGGTTAAGATTGGTGCGTTGCCTTTTTTTTCGCGCAAATATTCATCTCTACCACACTTATTATCATCATTCAGATGAAAAGAATTTCTACCCGCCGACTGCCAAGAGTTGTTACAGGTAGGTTTCTACCGAGGAAGTTGACAGACATTGGTGTCTCAGTTGTTTCTCTGAGTTTTGATCAGTTACTTTAAATTCATGCAGTGAAAACTGATCATGATATAAAGTGACTTTTGTCCTAAATAAAAGGAGGGGGGATAAATTCGCTGATTTCACAGATGATACTCAAGAGACGAAACCTCTCCATTACTTGTCAACACATAATATCAAACTTTACCAGAAACAAGTAGAAGCTTCATGGCTCAAAGGCTCCTAAAAGTGCTGTGCAATAACCCAATAACCCCAACTACCGCGAGAGGCTTAATTCAAGTAAACCAATTAAAACTTCTACCTTGTAAGACTTGTTATCGATGGCACTGATGACATTCGTAAGTCTTTGAATGTTTACTACTCTAAGTCTTGTATCTTTGGTAATGATGTACTTTAATCTCAAATTCATTCATTTATACACGGCTACGTAAACAATATTTCCTACTCGCCAGAAGACATAACGAATGCCTCGTTTCATTAAGCAGTTCAAACAACACTGCTTGATATCAATACCCTCAACCTTCAAATACGTCACTATGCATCCCGTATCTCCTCAATTTTTTCCAGACCTCTATTTACTGAAAACTTGAGGAACTGGAGGCGATTGTGCCTAAATTTAGTTCGATATCATATTCATGCGATTCAGACCCTAGCTCTATTTCGCTAGCCTTACTCTTATCCTAAAGGTCCTCAATAATATGGTTAGAAGTGCAGCTTCTGAATATCTTCCACAGGGAAAACCCAAAACCCATGTGATCATGGCTTCGTGAGTTGGCATCCTTGTGAAACCTACCCTGTAAAATGTTTTAGTCATAAACTGCTGCTGAAAGATGTAGGTATGTCTGTGGTAGTAATCAGTGTACTTTGACCACCATACTGTCGAAAAAGCGGTTCACTATATGCTGGTTAGTGTTGTGTAATTGCTTGGGTTCCTATACTCCGCAAAATAGGCTAAGACTAGTGTGTGACCGTCGCTTTTCCGTCCAAGTTTTCATCTCTTTTACCACACTTATTGCAACTGTCCAGATGTGAAACGATTACTTTTATCAGTCCACTGGCAGTAGTAATCTCAAGTCGGTTCATACCGATCTTGCGAACTTGCTTTTTTACTCATGTCGATTAAAGGGGTTACTACCATCGTAGGTGTGATTCAAAGCTAATTAATTCCAACTTAATTAGCCTTTGTGTTATTGCCCTCTGATTCACATGTCCTTTTATTGTTGTGCATTTTTATGTATGGACTGTACGAACATCGGTTTGCTTTCTTTTCACTGTCGATCACCAATAATTCGCAAAAACGTGAAGACATCTAGTGTTTATTATCCGAAATGCACGTCGCAAATGGTTGTGCTGGTCACTTTTATTGTTGTTAGCTTAGAGTCTATCTTGGTTCAGTATTTATTTGTAATGCTAGGTGTTGTCGATTAGTGCGTTTTAGTCTGCTCAAGATGATAGTATTGTCGACCTCCAAAACCCGGATGGACTTCGTTTTCTTGAGTTTAAGCGAAAGGTCTAGAACCCAGTTATTGGTTGGAGCATAGTTTACCTGTGAAAAAATGACATGTTGCTTATTTGTGGTAGCTGTTGGCTAGAAATAAGTTGTGATGTGCTCAAAGCTGCATTTTATGTACGATCATCTAGTTCCTACTGACCATGTAAACGATTCTTATGGACCTAGATAACTGATTCACATATTTAGCTACCAGTCAGGGCTACATTGTTGTTCCAGCACACGAAGTTCATCACTTGAGCAATCATAGGATTCCTTTCTTCTTTTTCCATCTGTGATCGTTTTGTTTACCAACCACCTACTCTAATTGAACCTTAGCACCAAAGGCAAAGAATTGCAGTTGGTGCAAGTCAGTTGAATTTCTGTGCAGATAACTGTAACCGATTTTTCAAATATTTTCTTCTGGGTAATTGGCAATCACAAAAGCAACTCGATCTATAAACAGAAAGCTAGGAACAAACATTATTACCGAAGAGAGGCTAACTAACTAGATTTATTTTGTTACATATGTGAATATCAATCGGTTTCTCGAATAGTGATGAATATTAATTGACCAAGTTGTAGGTTTGAGCTGCATTATAAAATATGACGACACAACGAAACGCAGAGATTCGCGCGGAAGAACGTTTTTCCAAGTTAACATACTTCACAGTAACATGCAAAGAACAGGCAGGTAGGGAAAGTGATACCAAAGGTATATTAAAGGAAAAGGGATTTGAAAATCGAGCTTAGTGAAAATGCTCAAGATTTGGAAAACGTCAAAAAGTGAATACATTTGCACCAATATGACAGATTTCCGGTCCAGTCACCAAAAGTCTCCAGTGATTGACTTCTATTGTCTCGACAACTACAACCAAACAGTTGACATTCCCCTTCAGAACAAGTCACGTCTTGATCTGGCCACTCTTCAGATCAATCCTTCATCCAACCGAATCACACGTCAGCTAACATTACACGTGGATATAGGGGTAACTCGGCATACCGAGCTATTGCCTAAGCCACTTCAGTCGATGAAGGTATATAAAATCACCAACTGATTTGTCTAGTTCCCTTCACCTAACCCCGACATCGCTCACACGATGTTCTCACCATCCGTGAACAATGCTACAAAGAAGTCTGTAGTCAGAAACGACCATAACTAAGCCGTATAGCAGGACAGAGAGAACAAAAGAGCAGAGTACTTATTCTTTTATGGGTAATCAGATATCTCACCGGCTCCAAAAGTGACACAAGTTAGCAAATGCTGAACGGGCTTTCTATATCCGAGCTGAAGTTTCGTCAGCAACCAACTTATTTGAACTTATGCAACCCCCCCTCCCAAGTAAGTGAAGTGGTCGACACATTCCACGACTTTACTCGCTATCATTAAGCTAGGAGTCGTTATACTTCAGTCCTGGGGCCTTACACTTGATAGGTGCGAAACGCATGCCAAACATTTCTGCTCCACGCGTTCAACAGATCCTCCATTTATTCATCATCTTTGACTAACAAGACAGTGTCGTGTGCATACTGTAAATAAATGGAGGGCCCTCCAGGGAGTAGGCCAATCCCTGTGAAGTCGGAGGTACGTAAGGTTGTGTCCATCAATACATGTGTAGCGAAGTTGAGGAAGAACGGTGACAAATGGACATCTTTGGCGGACACCACTAGTTGTCGTCAATTCAGATAACAACTCTACACAAGCCCTTACGTGTTTGCCTGAATTCGAGTAAAGAGCTTTGATAAGTAGTGTAGGCTTCCTCTGTACTCCCTTCACAGACAGACGCTGCCACAACACCTCATGGTTGACGAAGTCAAATACCACCCTCAGTTCAAGAAGTATGGCAAGTGTCGGCCGTTGAGCGGTATGCTTGCGTTCCAGGACCTGCCGTGGGATGAAAACATGATTGATGTACCCTCATCCAGGTCTGAAATCTGACTGGTTCCCTCGAATTTGCTGTTCTCGAACTCCAGTTAAACGTCGGATAACTATGAACCCTAGGATCTTCTACCCGATATTAGTCAAATTGATTCCCCTGTGATTTTATGAACTTTCGGATCTAAATTTGAGTTAAGTAAGTTGAGCATTAAGTGAATAGATTATCGATGAAATATATTTGTAAAATCCCAATAAGGTAGAAAAATAAATTTCTGACGTTTTGTGACTTCGTGGAAATCGTTTCTTCAGAGAATGAAACCTGTTCACGTTATCGTCTGTTTGAATAGTAAATGGTGACAGACCACATCACGTCG
Organism: Heterobilharzia americana; assembly: GCA_944470555.2. NCBI lineage: Eukaryota > Metazoa > Platyhelminthes > Trematoda > Strigeidida > Schistosomatidae > Heterobilharzia > Heterobilharzia americana. Next base: position 4,838,130 of record OX104134.1, read on the forward strand.
TTCATGCAAGCTAGTGATATGGACATATGGGTTTCATGTAGCTTGATGTTTGTTCACAGCATGAGGTGTTTCCAGGTCAGCGAAGGTCAACTCCAGTCATCGTTTCCTTAACATTCGGTGTTTGTACAAAAGTATCATACCTAGTTCACTTCACATAGAACTACCGGAAATATCACCTCGATCAGTGCAAACAGCTAAAGTTACATCTCGAACTTTCCTACGCGAAAGAATATATAAATGCACATTAGCAATGGAACAACATCATATTCGTATTAAGAACATTGACGACCGTCCTAATATACTTATTCTTCACCATCAGCCTTCCGGAATAAGTAAATCATGTCAAGATTGAGAATCAGAATATTTCCAAAATAGTAAACAGAGGCATATTTGAAAATTTGAACATCTAATCAGCTAGAAAAAACCGAAACCAGATAAAAAATAATACAAGCGATACAAGAGTGATAAGTGATTTGTCCGCAAGTAACGAAGTGGGCATGAAACGATATTACTGAAGAAAAGTTTCAATTTCTTTTTGCCCAGAAAGCCTTTAAAAGAGCTAGAATTAACCCCGATTGTGGAGCCAGTTTTATCTGATACCTAAAGAAGATGTACATACAGTACGTCATAGATTCAGAACTGTCATAGCAAATCAGAAGCTCGGTGTTTCTAACCTAACGAAAGCAGAACGTGCGTCTCTCGAAACTAATATCTAACAAATAAGTGGTCGTAACGAAAGCAGACAAAAGCACTGTCATGGTCACGTTAAGCAAAGAAGGTTATGAAAGGAAGGCACCGGTGCAGTTGGAAACTTCACCGTATGAGCTTATCGCGTGTAATAAAAATGCAAGCAGAGTAGATGAGACTAAAGCTGAAACATCCAAGTTATCTGGAGAAATGAAACTTAGACTTTTTGGCTGTGATAAATGACATAAATTGCAATTGCCGACTTGATTTGTAAATTTTTTGGTTCTACAGGATTATTCAGTGGTTTGTTTTTGCAACTTGCATGTTCTTTAGGCCAAATAAGGATCTCGTGGGTTAATCCTTAATATGATAGGCATCAAAATCGACAGCCTGATTTGTAGACACAATTCTATGTGGAAGTGTAAGAAATTTTATCTTTTAAGTGGACTAAATCATTCCTGAGACGAAGACATTTATGCCCATATCATCATGTATGAACTACGTGGTCTGATGTCACCATTCACTATTTATGTCGATAACTTGTACTGGTTTTATTATTTGAATAAGCGATTTCCATGAAGTCGCGAAACGTCAGATACTTATTTTTCTACTTCATTGGGGCCAATCTGACGGGGCCACCTCTGATTCTCATGCACCACCGCAGTTCCTCTGTTGCTCTACTCGTTAGTTTCTGACCTTATTTCAACACCTCATGGAAAACCGTCAGGCTCTGCTGCTTTGCATCCCTCCATATATTTAGAAATACAAAGTAATTCTCAATTAAAAGATGATTCGTTTTCTTTAGGCGGAAGTGTGTTAAGTTCGTTGCCAATTATTCTGACGACTGAGCAAAAATCTTGGGTTACACGTTTCACTTCCCAGATTAAATTCGTTTCATTTTTCTGCACATTTGTTATGAGTTACCTATAACATTTTATAGTTATAATTTTTGTCCTTTCAGGTTATAATCATTTTGAAAGTTTTGGTTTCACTTCGGATGATCATTAATCATAACACTGTGACATGAGCGGTGTTAACGTTCATTTAAACTGTCCACCTTTTTGATATCTACTGGAATTCCATCTTTCGACGAATTACTCGGTAAAATATAGATAATTGATGTTATCAGTGTTCATTTATAGGTGGTGGTGTGGCTTCAGCGAGTGTAGTTCTTATCGGTAAGCAAAATGTTCACTATCAACCCTCTTCTTCAATTTAAAGAACCTGATTTTCACCAAACATATTCAAAACTTCTTTTGAATTTGTTTGTTGCTGAAGGTGTTCTGTCAGGGCATGGTATATTCTATGGCGCTACCGAAACATTTGATAATTTGCTTTGTGTAAACCAATTAGTTTCTCTTAATTTTGTAGAAATTACCAGGTGTTATGACTTCAGTGGATGAAACTAAAGAAGAGAATTTAGACCTTAAGATAGCTTGGCGTTACAAAAACCTTTCAAATATTGAGGTTTTTATTACTTCCTCCGTATTATTTCGTTTCCAGAATTCTAGCCCATCTACTTCAAGTTTGGGACATCACTTCAATTTGTCAATACCGATGGATGCTGTTACTCGAATGACAGAGATAAATGTACCAAGTTTTCATTTCCAACCGGATAGTAAGAAGTCGTAAGTGCTATCCATATCTTTGCTAAATTGCAATAGTTTACAAATTAATTTGAGTAATTTGTGCCAGGAGTTAATTAAGTTCCAGTGCAGTGCTAAAGCTCCCTCCAGCATACGACGAATCGGTTTGTTGACTTTCAGTTTTATAACATTTAGCCACTTTTATGCTCAGTACTAAACTCATGCGGCTCTCCTCTGTGGGGTCATTGCAAAGATACTCAACAATTCTACAAGGCGATGCTGAATTTCTTTGCTACATTACGACTCATTATTCAAAACAGTTCGTGTACAGTTTTTGTTACCTTACCCACGCTTAAGGTAAGTCTTCATCTGAAACTAATGTTTGTTCTTGCTTAATGGATTTCCTTCATTTCCACCATTTCCCATACACATCAGTAAGTTGTGTGAACTACACAGGTATCACTGGTGGTTACTGTGTAATTCAAATGTTCCACCGGGAACCGTTTTGCATTCTAATACTGGAAAGCTTTAATCCACAGTTTGTGTTAATTGAATCTTAAACTCAAACGATATCCCTCAAACTACTACTATTTATCTCTGTCTAAATTCAAACCAAGTAAATAAATGTTAAGTACAAGATAACCTGGTCTCCCAATCTTGTTCAACCATATCTACCTTCTGAGTCTGGACAGAAACAGCCGTATTAGGTCTAATGTTACTAATGTCTTCCTCTCCCCCCCTCTCTCTCTCTCTCTGACAAAATTATTATTATTTATTATTAGTCCCTTGGGTTCCTAGTGGAACATAGGGCTTCAGTAGCACGCCTCCAGTGACCTCTGTTCTCTGAGATCTTTTGAACCTGGTTCCACGACAGCCCAGAAGCTCTCATTTCCTCCTCGCACGACCTCCTCCATGTCACCCTCGGACGTCCAACTCGTCGCTTCCCATGGGGATTCCACTCGAGGGCCTGACGCGTGATGTCCTCAGTCGGCCTTCTCAGTGTATGCCCAATCCATCTCCACTTCTTCCTGCATATTTGTTGCGTGATAGGTTCTTGGTTGGTTCGTTCCCAGAGTTCCTTGTTGCTTATTTTTTCTGGCCATCTGATCTTCAGCAGCGAGCGTAAGCAGTTGTTGATGAATGTCTGTAGTTTATTGGAAATGCCTTTCGTGACGCGCCAAGTCTCTGAGCCATACAAGAGCACTGACTTGACGTTGGTGTTGAAAATCCGTATCTTGTTCCGCATGCTGAGTGCAGAAGATCTCCACACTGGTTTCAGGCTAATGAATGCCTGTCTTGCTTTTCCGATTCTGACTTTGACGTCCTCGTCCGTCCCGCCTGTAGTTGAAACAGTGCTTCCTAGATAAGTGAAGGAGGTTACTTCCTTCAAGTTTCTACCGTTGACGGTGATTGGAGTTTGTTGTTGTTGTTGATGGTGGTGGTGCGGTATCTTCATCACTTCTGTCTTCTCTATATTCACCTGAAGTCCCGTCTTAGCTGCCTCCTCTGTCAACTTGTTAGTTTTTGCCTGCAGATCTTCAAGTTTATGTGACATTAGGCATAAGTCATCGGCGAAATCCAAGTCTTCTAGGTTCTTTTCCGTCGTCCAGTGTATCCCCCTCTTCTCGCTGCCTACTGTTTGCTGCATGATCCAGTCCACCACAATTAGGAATATCATGGGGGATAGTAGGCAACCTTGTTTCACTCCTGTCTTCACTTCAAAGGCATCACTGAGCTTCCCATTGTGGATTACTTGGCATGTGGCATCTTCATATAGTTGTTGAATGAGGCGGATAAAGGTTTGCGGTACTCCGTAGTATTGAAGCAGTTTCCAAATTACTTCTCGGTCGACGCTGTCAAAGGCCTTCTCAAAGTCGATGAAGTTGAGGTATAGAGCTGATTGCCATTCTACGCTCTGTTCTATGATGATACGAAGCGTTGCAATTTGGTCAGCACATGATTTGTACTTCCTGAAGCCTGCCTGTTCCGGTCGCAGTTTTGAATCCAGTGCGTCTTTAAGCCTCTCCAGGATGATGCGGCTTAATATTTTACTTGGGGTGGATAGGAGAGTGATTCCGCGCCAGTTCTTGCAAGCACTGAGGTCTCCCTTCTTCGGCAGTTTGACAAGGTAACCCTTCTTCCAATCGTCAGGTACCTTCTCTTCCCTCCACACCTTCTGCAATAGTGGTGTGAGCATGTCCGCTGTTGTCTCTGCATCTGTTCTCAGTGCTTCTGGCGGTATTCCATCTGGTCCTGCTGCTTTCCCGCATTTCAGTAGCTTTATGGCGTTCAGGACTTCCATTTTCGTTGGGGGATTTATGTTCACTTGTAATTCAGCGGCTGCAGGTGGTATTTCTGGACGAAGTGCAGGTGGTGGTCGATTCAAGAGCTTCTTGAAGTGGTCGGCCCATCGTTTCCTCTGTTTCTCTTCTTTTGTAATTAAATTTCCTTCTTCATCTTTTATTGGTTTCATCTGTGTTGGTCTCTTCCCTGATAGCAACCTGGTTATTTGATACAATGTCGTCAGGTCTCTCTTACCTGCAGCCTGTTCTGCTTCACTTGCCAGTGTGTCGTAGAAGTGTCGTTTGTCTTTGCGTGCACTCTTCTTCACTTCTTTATCCAGTGTTTTATACATTGTGCTCAGTTCCTCTTGTCGTTGAGCATCCTTGCACTGGTTTATCTTCTGCTTCACCATCCTCCTCTCCTCTATCAGCTTCCAGGTATCCGTCGAGATCCATTCCTTGTCTTCTTTCTTCTTCCTTCCTAATACTGTTGTGCAGGTTTCTTTCCACATAGCTTTCAAAGACTTCCAGTGTTCTTCTACACAGGTTTCTTCAGGGATGTCCCTCGACGTCTCCCATTTTGTCTTGATGGCTGCTTTGAAGATCTCCTTTGTAGTTTCATCCTTCAGTTTCCGAGTGTTGTACTTGAATTGAGGTCTATCACCAGCTTCCTTGAAGGCTTTTAACTTGATTTCGAAGGTTCCTTGCACTAGATAGTGGTCTGAACCTACATCTGCTCCTCTTCTTGACCTTGTGTTAAGTAGACTGCGTCTCCATTTTCTTGAGATTGAGATAAAGTCGATTTGATTTTTAGTGTGTCCATCTGGTGAAATCCATGTCGCTTTGTGGATATCCTTGTGCCTGAACACACTGCCTCCAATCACCAAATCGTTGAATGCACAGAATTCTGCAAACAATTCTCCATTCTCATTCATTTCACCTAGCGCCTCTCGACCCATGGTTAGTTCTCTTCCCGTGTTGTCCCCTCCCAGTTTGGCATTCATGTCGCCCATTAGAATTTTGATATCGCCAACTGACGTCTTGTCCAGTGTTGACTGAAGTTGTCTGTAGAATTCCTCCTTTTTCTCTTGCTCTGCATTATTTGTAGGTGCATAACATTGTATGATTGTGACCTTTCTTCCTTTTGAGTTGAATCTTGCTGACATGATCCTGGAGGAGATTGGTTCCCACTGCATGAGAGCCTTCGATGCTCTTGAGGACATCATGATAGCCACTCCCTCAGTGTGCTCGTGGTTGGCGTCTGGGTGACCGGAGTAGATTATTGATTCTCCCGTTGACAGTTTGGAGAGTCCACTCCCATTCCATCTGCTTTCGCAAATCCCAAGCACTTCGATGTTATACCTTCTCATCTCCTTTGCAATCTGGGCTGCCTTACTGGGTTCAAACATCGTGCGGACATTCCATGTCCCCACGTTTACTTTCGCTTTCATCGAGAGAAGACACATCGGCCAATTGGCTTCCCGAAGGCTTTCACCAACTGGCGTCATTTCGCCTCTCCGATTCCAGCGGGGAATAAGTTTGTTTTCATTTTTTATATTTTGTTTGTGCTTTGAAGTTTCTTTAGCGGTTAGATTTGTTTTACGGGGTAGGGTTGCTAGCCCTATGCCCAACCTTCCCTCTTTACCCGGGCTTAGGACCGGCTAGTAACTAGTAAACTAGTTAACCAGGCGAGGTTTCTCTGACAAAATACTATTGATTTACACTTACAGCTAACGACCTAATTAACACTATTCGTTGTAATACGCCAAAAAATGCTTTCATCAAGACCACTGCCATTTCTATAAACGGTTATTCAGTTAGGTCTCTAGAATATGTGGGAAGAATGTTATAGACATTTATTCGGTCTAGGTGTTACCTGGGAGGACAATCGTTTGTTTCGTAAACTATATCAGACACATTTTTGTATCTCAGTCAACAAGCTTGTGAGACTTTAAGTCTGTGTGCAATGAACGTTTATGGCTTTACATTCCATCACTATACCTTGTCTTTACCTAAATTCTGAAAATATCAGTACAAACGTCCATTTCCTGTATTATTATCATCATTGGATCTGTTTGCCTTCTCTTTCTTTTTTCAGAATCCTGACATTTATTTTTTCCCCACCAAGTTTAATCCCCTCTTATTGATTTGACCTCTTTGGTATGCCGTAGACTGTGACTAGTGCACATTTATTTTGGGTCCTATGCTGTTTATACCTGCGTTCGTTTAGAACCAATACATTAATTATAGTCATAAGGGTCGATATACAAAAAATGTCGTCTATCAGTGCTAGCCTTTGTGTTCAGAATACACTTCGCATATCCCACCCTGTTGTCATCGATGCAAATTGTAAGCATTATCACCAATATATGCGTGAATTTAACTTGTTTTTTTGTGTTCATCTATTCCATTCACCTTATCACCCAGCTACCACCAGGTCTGTTCACTCGTATATCTCACTACTGTGATTATGTATTTCAAGTACAAGGTCTTAGCGACCAGATACAAACAAATCCAGTTTACTCAGAATATGATGGTCTGTTGACAGTTATTCGTAACCCTTGGTTGATTGGTGGGAACACTCTTGAACCTGCTATCAGGCCGAGTACACTTGAATGGTGTTTCAAGATAAAACATCACCAATTAATAATGCAGGTGAGTGTAAACTTTTCGTCGCTTCTTATTTCTGAAGTAATCTAATCCTTTCTGATTGGTTATGAAGAACGGACGAAAGTATGTTAAGTCATGAATATTCCCTAATTTGGTCCCATTCGGGGAATTGCTGGACAAACGTTTAATAACCTGGATGACTTCAGCATCGTTCGTAAAGGTTACGAAACTAGTTGTGATACATTCATCCACCATAATGAAGACGTTCGTTCATGACTACCGCATCTTAGCACATGAAACACCAATCAGTTCTTATTCTAGTACTGTAACGCACTCAATCACTTGAAAGCCAACCACTTGACAACATGTTCTCATCCATTTCATTTGCTTCAGCGTGGACAGCTGCATAGTTTCGTGAACCTTAACATAAGAAGTATAGCTCTTATTTAAAAGTTTGCAGGCCTGTACAGAGTTTATAAACCACATTATTACTATTGTCGGCATTATTAAATTTTGATTCTGAGATAGGAGTCTCCGTTTCTACAGACAATTTAACCTGAAACCTAGTAACATGCACTCACCAGTTATCCATTCAGTGAGGATTCATTGGGAAGCACTTACAAGTATATATATCCATATGAGCTAAATTATTCCTTATAGCGATCTCTCACTGTCAAATTAGAACCTTGATTTACTGTGCAACTATCTTAGTTGCCATGCATCGTACCAGCACACCTTAGTTCAGTGCAACACATTAAATGAAAAACGAATGTAATGTAGTCGAACGAGCTGTTAGGACATTACGGAATATGATATAGAGATAACTATGAAGATATAGAGTAGATAGATCTATTCCACTGCAATCGATTCTGAACAGTATCATCAAGAGTTTTGGTTTTCACGCATACTGCAACCTAGAAGCCTGCATTTCCATGCATAGTTCAAACCAACAGTCAGAGACTTTAGTTACGCTTTTCGTGTCATCTCCAATTGCATAAACCGACTCGCATGTACGTGCTAAAGGACATGCGTCGGTCGAACAAAGAGGAGAGTTTGTGACCTCATTTCTGAGAATATTCCAAAGGGTTTGCGACTGAGATATGTGAAGTTCTTCAACAGGGCTACTGCTTTTTACCTTATTGATAGTGAACATAAAGTTGATATCCAGAACTCGTTCAAAACAACTGATAAACAGGTTAATTCGAGTTTGTTACGTTACGCTGAAGCGGTAGCCATTCAACGATTGAAATCGAATTTATATATTCAGAAAGAAACAGTTATCAGTCTGTCCCTACCCTGGTAAATTTTTGTGTTGTTGATAACCATGATGTTTTTTACGTATCGTTATCACTTTATGCACCTTCATTGTTATTTCATTTCACATATTGGACCTTATTCTCGGAATTCTACTTATCTTATTCTTTTAGCTGGTGTAAATTTTTAAGTAGCCTTTCTCAATATGTTGAGTACATTTGTCTCTGGTTTTTTTTGTCCAACTTCTGCTCTAGAATATTCATTGAGTTTCTCTATATATAGACAACCTTTTTCTTAGTTCTACATCGGTTTACTTAGTTCGTATGACTTCAATCAAGTAATTCCAATGTTATCTTTTCTTCAAGCAGGTAACGTTTTATAGACTAACATTTTGTATAATTCGATATTAGAATTGTTTCAGGTTGTAAGTAGCTGATAAGAAATTCCGAAATAAATTGGATCCACGCAATTTTGCTGTCGCTCTTTTTAAATGTATCAAGGGGAAGAAACTGTATGAACTGTTGTTTTATCAATCGATAATCGAAGAAATATGAAAGCTACAGCATAAGTGCCACTGTATTCTATTCTGAGCCATATCCTCAATCTTCTCAAGCCACCGAGCACGAAAATCTGTTAGATACCATTCAGGGAGTCGCGCAGCACCAACACAACCATCCCTTATCCCATGACGCCACATCGTACACTGACCAATTATGCTCATTCCGATGAGTTCCAGAGTATGGGAATAGTGAACGATATGGAAACCGAAACTCGTAATACATTTCCAAGCCACCAACGCCAGAGTTTCAAAATGACCACAGTCAATGAATGACTATCTCTGTCAGAGCCAAACACACTACCTCACCTTAGAATTACTTACATTATATGGTCCGCCTACTCAAGGTTGAAAAGTCACTTGGCAGCAGATATATGCCACCACCATGCACCTTTTTCAGGGTTTTTTCGGGAACATCGTCGATAGCAAAGCTAACGAGGAATAGTGAAATGCAGCAACCCTGTCTAACAACTAGGAGAGATGATGGTATGTCCTCATTATATCTGAAAAGTCTTTGTTTGGGGTATTGAGTGATCATAGAAAACAAGACATTGAGGTCAATGTTGCTGTAGCATTAAGCCAGGTGAACTACTTTTCAAAGTTCTCCAATCAGTGTTCCAGGTGTCTACAAAAGTTATAGATCGGCTTACCATCTGATTCGCGAATCGTCTCACTGACACCAGGCTTCATGCTACCGGTAACTCGGATGAGCTGGGACAGCCTTTATCTATTACTAAATGTAGTTGATACTCCCATCACAGTTATTCAATAATTGTGACAGACATCTTGAATCCTTATTGTTAATGTAATGTCCGTTTAAATAGTGATTTATGTAAGCAATGTAACACAACAACCACTAGGCTGAACCTCACCTATTGTATCAAGGTCGATGATAACATTCGACTACTTTAACCTTGTTAAGAAGCAAAAAGCACAGTTCAACTCCCTATGACCATTTGGTTGAATTTTGAATGTCAAAGCCAATAAGCGGTAGTTACTAGCTGGTCACTATGGAAGCAAGAATTTACATTTGTTACCTACTTGTTAATAGCTATTGAAATGGAGGTATTCAGAAAAGAGCACTGCAGACGTGATTATTAATTAATGCAAAGAATTATAATCGGCAGATGTTTTGTACTGAAAAATATCCCATATTGCTTCTAAATTGTGAGTTCTTATGGAAAGTACTCCTAGTACAAAAACTGAAGCATTCTTGCTGAGAAGTATTACTCTCTACTCTTGTATCGTGTCTACTCATTTTCGTGAATAGTTTTACTAACATATGCATTTTTATTTCCTCATTCACCGTTTTCCGCTTATCGTTACAGCATCTTCACTTACCACCGTGCCTATCAGAAACTGTGAACAGATCCAATGCACCGGAATCAATTTTCACCTGTTCCAAATCTCGTGAAAAGCAACTGGAATTTTGAGTTTATCATAGAGATGATTGATTTTGTACATATTTTTTAATCGATATCAGTACATATATATTTTTTCTCCGAACTGCTTTCACTTCTCTGTCTTGTTTTGTTGTTAATAATCCTTATCGCTTATGAAGTAGCGGTATATTTTTGTTTGTTGTGTTGTTGGACATGAATACGGCTTGTTTCACATGTATTTGATGTCATTTTTGTTGGTGAGTGTGACTAACAGGGTAATAATAAGTACTTCTTAGTGAGATGGATTGAGGCTAATTTATACTAATTTTAAGACAAGATCTTAACTTTACCATTTTGTGCATGGTTTGGTCCTTTTAACATACATCTCAGCTATTTTCCGTTGGAGAATCTGAATCCAAAGATCTATGTGTTCAATGAACTGACTGACAAAATCAATGTAGAACCTCGCACGCAGGTGCCGTCGGCTCAAGCTGCCGCAATTCACAGTACTACACAAAGAACAGGTGGATAAGAGTGTGAGAGAATAAACAATCTGAAGGTAAAGGTTAGTGCGAATATGCAAGCTTTAGAAGACCTCAATGAGTGAATGCATCTGCGCTATTGTGACTGATTTTCAGGCATGTCACCAAGAGTTCTCAACCACTGATTCGTACTGTCTGGGACTATAGCCAGGTTGTCTGCACTTCACTACATAACTGAAACCAGTAGTCAGGGACTTCATGGATTGGTACCATGTCTTGATCTAGTCACCTTAAACCGTCTTCCACCCTAATCCAACTTCCCTTAGCATGGCACATCGAGGTAGGCAGTGGCTCGCTTGGCATGCGCAGTACATGTGCAAGCCATCTCAGTCGACTAAGGTTCATTGGAGATAGGATTTACACTTCAATTTTTAGTTGGATGAGGTTTTTCATTCGTTCACCCAATCACTAAACATCGTATACGCTGCACCAAATAGTGTTGTATTTTTTTAGCCTAATGGTTATATTGTTTCTACTTACTGACAGAATTTCATTTGCGTTTTAAATGCCAGAGTTTTAACATAATCTCTGACATCTGTTGACTGATTATCAGCTGGTCCCTGGATGATAATAGATGTAGGTGTATCAAGTTGCAAGTGCTGGTCAGAATCTGTCAGTCTGGTCTGCGATGTGATTATCAAGCTACACTATGGTGCAGTATGTCTTGGTATTAGATGTTAGGAGTCTGGCAACAGGAAGTTCTGCTTTGTGTTGTTTTAGTGTTTGCTGTCACTCTTCATCAAGGTGTATTTGCTGCTTTGAATAAACTAACGCACCGCTCACTGATGAAGTCAAGTGGAAAATGGAATGGCAATGCACTCAGCAACTTTGTGCACATTCATGCAGTAGACAATGAGCCAAACCTATTGCTTGACGGCTACCCAAACCTCCTTAGGTAGAGCGAGGTTCGAAACCGTGACCAGTTGATAGGAAGTCATCTCCCTAAACCAATGAGCCACAGCTCCACTGAAGTCAAGTTAAAACCTTGATTCTTTGTAGGACTGAAATAGGCATACATATTAATCATAAACTTTAGTCGACGCATTAGACTTGACAGCTATATTGGGATTGTGGTTCAGAGAATAACGTTTCGAAACCCGCTCGGCATACTAAGGTTCTGGCAGCCAGGTAGTACAACCAACCTTTATGGAGTGGATGTTGATCATTCTCTATTGCACGAATATGTACGTTGTTGATTTACAGTTCTATTTTTAACCCATAAACATTCTATATTTCATGAAAAGATCGTATTCATAAATTGCATTAACTTTTGCACCTAAAAGTAGTCAGTCAGTTATTGTTAACAACCAATTGGAGGAATTCAAAACCCAATCATTTTATCAATTTGTCGTCTTTTGTTTCCGAAAATTATACGAAATATGGACAATCAAATTTTTAGAATACGCACATAATGAGTTGATTATAATTTGTCGTCTAAGCGTTCGGTTATATGTAATTTTATGTGGATGGTTGATACGTTTTTCTGGCGAACTTCAGGATGAGAGCATGAAAATTTCAAGTAATAATAGCAAGATATGACTTCAAACATGGTATAGTTAGGGATTTCAGGAGACTATTTGTCAGTGACTATGCTGAAGGTCTTATAAGTGTTAAAGATAGAAAAATTGAATTGTAACCCATTCAGTAACCATTTGCACTTTTTGTTGTTGTAGGATTTCAGCCACACGTATTGCGTGAGGGTTAATGATACTACCTGGTTACCCGGACCTTGATGGGTGATGCGAAGCCGTAATCTGTGAGTTAGATGTCAAATCCATAGAATTAATGAGCCACAACTGTAGTAGGTAGTTTCAGTGAATGAAAGGCAATCTACTGCCGTTTCTCATCTTCTGACTAAAACTACAGCTTGCTTACTTATTGTCTTATACGATAGATTACGAGCTATTTACCCGAAAATCCCTCGGACCTTCGACTGAGCTGTTTGTTGATCTGATGCTAATCGGGACTAAATTCTCTTTTGGATTCTAGATCAGTTTACGTATGCGCTTTAAATTTTGTTGGGAGAAAAATAATATCTGGTGACGGTGCTTGAGATAAGTCAGTGACTCTCAGCCACAAGGACCAAAATCGAGTACAGTGGTTCAAATGCGTTGAATTCTTTACATTTCCAAAATCCTGGAACGTTTACTTTTATCTCTTGAGATACCGATTGGCGCGATTGATTATCGGTTAACCGACTCGTTTATTGAGCTCGTATGAAGTATTTGGTCAAATAATCAGTCTTACATATTCTGGGCACTTTCATGAAAATATCCTCTCTAGTTGGAGAGGGACAAGGAAATGAAACAACAAAACTTGTAAATAAAGCATATTTACTCGTAAATTGGACCCAATAATGGAAAACATCATTCTTCTGGAATGATTCATCATCAGACCTTATTAATTTGCATTTAGTTCCTCTCTCCGACTGTCACATTCTCTTACACTTGGTCCCACAATTTCCCTATTCCTTTTTTGTGCTGTCTCGAAGTTTGTCTTTTTGAACTATTGGGTGCTTTTTGTAGGCTTATACTTTCCTATATTTGTCTGATTCATCTACTCTGTTTTCAGTGACTCAAAGTTATTCACTTGTAAGAAATAACCGTTATCGACTTGTATGTTATAACTGAGCATAGAATAACAGAACACAAACATCTACCAGCTTTGTTTTACAAAATATCTACTGTTATCCTAATAAACCTATGGGGTACAAAGGTGTATGAAGTTCGGTCCACACATAGAAGTTCTACAAATGGACACGGTGCTTGTAATGCAGTTTGCCTTAAGAGATTTGAAATAATCTTGGAAATTAATGTAGGAGAGTAAAGTTACTGAGAATTAAGACAATACTACCGAAGTGATCTGTTCTAAAGATATGAATGTAGGTAGTGCCTTCTTACCTAAAAATATTTAATTGAGTAGAACTATCCATATGCTTTCAGTGGTTGGTTATCATGCCTATTTCATTTGTCACAAGCTGAGCTTAACGTTGTATGCATGCGTGCTGGTATGTGTGCCTTATTCCCGTGATTATTTCTGTATACTGCTTTTTTCTTTTGTTTTTACAGTGCGTTGTACACATTTACTGCGTAAAATATAATGGCATATGCAACTGAGAATGGTCCAACTGGTCATCTGCAACCATGTGAAGGTCATTTGCAAGTCAATGATGATCCCATTTTAACTTTGCCCGCTGTAGCACAGTATAATGCAAGTTTAACAGCAGCAGAATATTACCAAACTGGAGGTTATTGGCATATTGGAACACAAATGATGGATTGTCTGTTTCAAACTGATCGTATCGCAGATGTGGCTTTTGATCCATTGGAGGAGTTAATATGGTGTGTGACACGGACAGTAAGTTTGTATATTTTCAACTTGTTTTCACACTTCTTTCTAGGAAAACTTAAACTCACCTCTACTTATCAATTACAACTAACCTTAAGTCTAAGTTCATGTTTGACTCAAAATATCTAGCTTTGAATGCGGTGGATTATAATCTGCAACAACTGACCATTTTTTGTATTTTAGGTAGAATTCGTTCATCAGTCAAAACTTTGACACTACTATTTTTATCCATTGATGACCACTTCATGTTATCACTCCACCCATGCAACAATGTGTTCTTAACCTTGTTATTTCAGTGTTGAGATTTCGAACTTTCGTTGACGAACGTGAGTCACTTTCCCCACAAACATCCATCGGTAAGGCGTATCCCTGCACTAGAAACATTCATTACTTTGATATCATATTGGCAGTTGTCAGCAGACAGTTGCTGCCTTGATGTGGAGGTCAAGCTTGCATATCACAATGATCCAATGAGCTAATTTAGCTGAAACGCTTTTTCCTTGAAACCCTACCATGCCAGGAAGGCCTGTTGGATGTAGTGATAGGACAAAACGCAATTATCGTCATAATGTACGTAGGTTACACTGTAATGGTTGGGTTTGACGGTGAAGTCCACAGGATGAGAGCAGGAAGGTATTCCCCAGAAATGATCGTTAGTATCATGCTGATAGTAAATTCTTTATGGTTCATAGTGTTTAAGAAGGTTTGAACCCGAAAATAGCATACCTCCCTGCCTGGCGGCATAGGCTTTTCTTGTCCGGTGTTAGAACAATCAAATCTCAATTCAATATAACGAACCTCAAGCAGATATCCTATGGGCTCTGTAGTCACACATCCTTTTCTCTTTCAGTTACGCTGTAGAAAAAGCGCCCATAGTGTAGGCAGCTAGTAAGTACCAACCCCCTTCGCGTGTCTAGCAGTATACGAAACACTAATTGTAAACTACCCTCGTTACTTCTATCTCCTTCCTACCTTGCCTTCCCTTCCTTATATACAAACCAAGCCCCTAATAGTTTCCGTAACTCCCCACCCTGTGACTATTTCTTGTAATCTGAACTAACAAAGCACCATTCCCAGTATCCTAAACGCAGCTACCTAATTCACATTGAACCTTTCAGCTCCCTCACACTATGCTAGGTCGGACAATAGGTATCTACAGCCATAGATCTATACTGTGTTTCTGAGACACGGATGCAGGACTTAAGGGAGGTTATTCACTTCACTGCAACTACCAATTAGGTGAATAATCAAAATTCACTTTACTAGTGTTTGGGGACTCGATAGCTCTTAGATTCTTTGGTGTAGGGATAGCATTGTGTTCACGCGCGGGAAGCTCACTTTTCGACTGGATACCAGTCAACGGGTATCTGTGTGCTGTCCAACTGAAGCGATCTGTGGGAACTACAAGGGGTAGTGAGTCTAACCGATGCTTATTCGAAATCTCCACCCACGCGCTCGCCGATTGCAGTTGGGGTGACACAAAGCATGGATTCTATCAAAACTTGTCAATTTTGCTACAGAAAGCAAAATGTTCAGAAATAATCATAATAGCAGACAACTCCAATGCTCAAGTAGGAAAATTGAGCCAGTCTTAAAGGCACCTTAGAGGAATCTGGGAGATCCCATGCAAACAAACCGACGACGGTGATCGTCTCTTGCAACTGCTTTTTGGCTAGAACTAACTTCAAACATAAGGAGAGTCACCGTCTCATATGGCATCCACCGACATCAAACCAACGATGTACACAAATAGCCATCGTCGGTGGGGATTACCACTTTTCTGAAGTACCTGTTTGGTTTCCGATCATCCGTTAGTATGGGGACTTGTGTATTCCCACCTTACTGGTCACGGGAAATAAGTTGTAATGAACCTGTACATGCTCGATTAAAGGATGAGGACGTCAAGTGTGTATTTAAGAGGGGGATAGCTAAGCATTTTTCTGAATGTGGCACCAAATCTCATCCTGAGAAAACCTGGCGTGCTATTCAGTCTACTGTAGGAAACAGCAAAGATAGTTGGTAACCTAGATTCAAAGGTGACTCCTGCAATCTCATCCCGACCGATTAGTGTGCGAAGACTGGTTCCGGCTGGCTCTGGCCACAATGAGAAGCGAAAGCAACTCAGAACAAAATGACAGTTGTGAGTTGGATGGCACCGGCATCGTGCAGTACACGACAGTTTATTCTGGCTTATTACGGTACTATCAAAAAGAAGACGTGGGCTAGTGAGGCCATCTACCAATAAAATGGGTCCATGATAACCTTCCAGAACAGATGGCCACATGGTTCGGAGCAGTAATTTAGAGAACAATTCAATTAATCGATAGTCCTGCTTCAGTCACCCAGCATCCTACTTGAACCTGGATAGGTGTCCATACTCTGGATCTTCATGAAGTTAAAAAGACTGTTTCGAACCTGAAATGATACGAAACAGACCTGGTGATTTCTACTAATGGAGAGTATTCTTCTTGTGACAACCAATGGACATTAGTTTCACTAACACGAATGATGTCTAAGATCCTATGGTCTATATTTATGTGATGCCTTACTGGAGCTCGAAAACAACAAGTATATTTCTGGTGAATCTCGGTCGATTAGATTTTCGTAGGTAGACATGTTCTGTAACATGGGTATACTTACGGAATGCCAACATTTGCCATATTTCTTGATGTAAAGGTGGCACTCGACTCTGTTAATTGAGAGGTGTTGTGGCAGTTTCTGACTGTGAAGGAGATACTCAGCAAGTGTGTAATGCTAGCCAAGGCTCACCACTGAAGCTGATGCAGCTGTGTAAGGGCTTATGAAGAGCTTTCATCTGAATCGATGACAACTATAGTGGTGTGCAGCTGCGTACCTCTGACTTTGTGGGATTGGTCGGCTCTGAGGTAGTCGCATTGTTGGCTTGGAATAGGCAGATATAGTTCCTTTACGTTACAAAATACAGTTTCTGAGCGAGTTGAAAAGTCTGATTTATGTTTGGCATGCGTTTTGCACCTGTCAAATGTAGGATGACGTGTCTCCAGCTACTCCCATTTTATGGATGGGATATGAGGTGGTATAATGCGTTAACTGCTTTCGTCGCTAGGAAAATTGTGTCGATCGATGGGGGTTGGTTGCTGACGAAATCCGAAGACCCATTTGGCTTAGTCTACTTTCATCATCTCTGGCGCCGGTGAGTTATCTGGTTACCTGTTTAAGAACGAGTGTATAGCGTTGCAATTCTCTCTGTCTATGGTGGAGCTGTGGGATCTGGTCTCTGAAAGGGAAAGATACGAAGAGATTGCAGATTTCTTCGCAACATTGTTCAAGCATGATGGACTCGGCATGTGAGCAGTATCCGGACTAGGCGAAGGTTACTATGTGGTGGGCAAGCCATTCGATGAGATTGTGTACCCTGATCTACGGAGTTGGCTGTAACATGTGTTGTGCACGCTTATTCACCGTCTGCCTCATCGCACAATGCTGACTGAAGTAGGTTTAGGTTGGTAAAAAGTTAGACGTGGCCTGACCAAAACATGACATCAGTCCTCGAATTCTGTGACTTCTGCTCTGAGCCGTGTAAGGGAATTTTGGCTTCCCAGTTGGGGGTACTACTGACAACATAATGCAGTCGTTAGAGACCATGTAATATGACTCAGAATCGGTGTCAGTGATACAGCTGTACCCCCACATTTCTTCTTGATCGTTCTACTGAATTTCAGTATTGTTTCATTTCTGCTTGCTTTGTTTTTATTAGTGTCTACCACTTTTGACTGCTTCCTTCCTTATTTCTTTATTTTAATCTTATTGCTTCGTTACGTGATGTGCTGATATGAGATATGGCAACTTGGACCGTTCCCAGTTATCCCAGGTTCTTTGTTGATATAGTCTGACTGACTGTTTGTTGAACTATCAAACAGAAATAGCGCAGATTCGTCAGTTTACCTATTGCTAGTGGCTGTGCACATGGTGTGACATAGTTGCATGTCGTTCCCAATCGGCCTACACTCAGAGACAAAGAAGCAAACAATCAAAAACAGGGGAATGATCAACTGCAGTAAAATAAGGTTATTTGTAAGACATAACTTACTCGGTTTTTCATTGGTTTAGTTTTTAGTTATCTCTTGCGATAGGTGTGATATTGGCAGCCACTTATGCAAAAAAATGAATAAGTTCGACTTGCTATCTTTTGGAACTCCACTGAAGGCGAGAATCGTAAATAAACACTGAAGGTGTAAAAATGTCTAATGGTATAAGACACTCAGTATCTTGAGAAAGATGGAGAGTGAACTTATCTCTATCACTGTGGATCAGTTTCGAGACGTTGCATTGTGTCTTCGACTAAGAATTATGCTCTTCTTTACACTTTTCATACCAGAAATCAGCGACTTCATGGATGTTGCATCTCACTCTGACCACCGTCACATTTTGTCTAACCTAATCCTACTCTAGCCAACAGAATCGATTGTGTTTGGCTATATAAAACGCATATCGCAACCACTTCAGCCGGTATCAATTTACGCGTTGATCAAGTAACTTACTTTCGTTGTCTGAAAATATGATCCTGATTATAGTATTGTCGTTCATCCTGTTATCCAGTCACATACGAGCTATGCTCCGATGAGGCTTACGACCGATGGAGTTGAGATAACCTGTCGACCACTACATTCTCTACCCTTCAGCTAGAGTTATCGGGATTAGTCAATTCTCAAGCATAATCTCACGTTTTTCTAGTGCAAGTATTCCTTACTAAGTGTTGAGATGGATGAAAACCTACTCCAGAAAAATGTCCAATATATACATGCCAACTCGATAGTATTGATTGGTGATATTGATGTGTGTATAAATCAGTTATGCTTAAAACCATCCGTGTATATTCATCTGATTGTCTGTGAGCTTCTCTCGTTTATGAGACCCTATCGTTTCTTTTTAAAACTCTAATTGAAGTAAATGAGCTGTTCTCCTGCTCATTGGCAAACAGTTCAACCGTTGAACCGCAGCTGGGATATATGAGACTCAGTAGCTGAAGTTAATTAGTTACACACCATGTAATTGCCTACGTTGTGCCAATTTGAAATATTTATATCCCCATGTTACCATATTGCAGCTAATTTCAACAGATTTGATGTAATTGATTGATTTTAAAATTCATTTGTTTTATCTCTTTTGAATAGGGTCAAATGAGTGCTTTTTATTCAACGACTTTAGAGCGTTACATCACTCTTACTGTTCCTTTAATCTCTGATGTGAACTCTTTTGAAACTGTAGTACCGTACAGTGAGCTGAAACAGGTATTCCCATCACCTCGTCTCATGGAGCATTCTGTTTTCGTTTTAGCCAATAATGCACTACATGCCTATACAAAAATGGGTAGGCCACTAGCATCCGCTGTGTAAGTTCTGTGAATTTGTAGTGAATGTAGTACGATAATTTGTTGAATTGTATGTACATATGGTGTTATGGTGTTGAGCCCCATGATATTCATATTTTGTATAAGCTGTCTCTCTCTCTATTATAATTAAGCACTACTGCTGCTTTTTCTGTTGAGGTGAAAGAGGCGGCGGAAACTCAAAAGTTTATGATGCCTTCCAGGATTGAACCTAGAAATCTGAAATTCAGCTCGTTGTAGACTGACATCTCAATATAATGAGGAAAAGAATCGTTAACTTTCACATTTTCGAAGCTGAATTATTCTTTGTACGTCAGTTCTCAGAGTATAATGTTAGCCCATTGTAACAAGGATTTAATAATAGGTGTTTTCGTAGCATTCTTCGTGTTTGGTGGGATCTTTACGTAAGCAATGTTAAGGTCAAATGAAGGGTACTAGGCAAGATAGCCAAGTCGATTAATAAAGCTGTGAACTTTCATACTCTGATATGACCTAGACCTGTACTGATCATGTCGAGTGCGCCATCCCCTACCTCGACATAGCATGCTAGGAGAAGTTGGATTAGGTTGGATGAAGGGTCAGGGTGGCCAAACGAAGATGTGACACCAGTCGATGAAGTCTCTTACTGTTAGTCTGAGTCGTGTGGGGAGATGCAGACTGTCTGGTTGGGGTCTCTGAGACGACAGAAATCAGTGGTTTGGGAATCTTGGTGAGACAGTTGAAAATCGGTCACAGTGGTGTGTGCTTCAACGCACTCGTTGTCCTCTTCTAAAGCTTGGATATTTGCACTAACCGTTATCTTTCACACAACTTTGTCCACTTTAATATCACTTTTTTCGACCCACCTATTGTTTGTGTGCTACTGTGAAGTGTGGCAACTTGAACCAATCCATTTGAGCGGAAAGTTCTACGTTGATTTTGTATTTCTTTCTGTCCATCGTAACTGGTTGTTCTAAAATTGAGTGGATAGACTGCATGTAGTAGAGTCAATATTAGAAACATGTACTTCTAATATCGAATGGAAATCCACTCAAACGTTTTTGCACTTTCGTACAGAAGGCAGTCAGCTATATCTATTGTATGAAGGCTAATGGTACTACCTAGCTGTCGCCCAAAGCTCGGTAGGTGTAACTACAAATAATATCAGTAAGATTCATACCAACTTTTAGAGAAGGGCTAGGCATTGAGTATTTTACTGTTATATCCTTTGTTGACGGCGAAGTCTTCTTTTTCATTAGTTATCCAAAGTTATAGAAGATTGTGTATGCTGAAAATTACTACTGAGTGTTATTCTACTTAGGACGTAACAAGTTAAGTTGAGTTACGAAGTGCCCAAGATGATGTAATTACGGTTTTCTCAATGATGCAGTTCAAAGCGCCTACCATATTGAAATGATTCTTCCAATCTCATTTATCTCCTCACTTTCCTAACATTCTCTTAGCAGGATGTAACCGAATTTTGATGGATTGACTTCTGTCGGTACTGACGGATCAACGACTGCATCGGTTAACATCTTGTGACAGTATTGTCTTCACTCACTACATTGACTGTTCACATTTCTAATTCATGACTCTAGCATTTCATGGGTCAGGGAAAAATGGACACTGCGAATTGAGTCCCTTTAAACCGACAACTACATCCATTCTATTACGATGCTGTGTAGAGTGTAACTGCACTCTGAGAAGACTGGTATACTGTCTTGTATCCATCTTGGCGACTAGCAGTGGAATTCATGATGCACGTTCCACCTGATTTGCGACTCTTCACTTGGATATACCTGCAACCCAGTGAGTGGTGTTGTTCCCATTGAAACTCTAACCCAGTGCCCATTGAGTTAAACGCCAATGCGTTATCCACTAGACCACTGAAACACGAGAGCCACTTCTTGTGAATCAGTCACTGATACTTTTGATCTCCCGTTGCCCTAGTGGCCTCGTGGATAACGCTCTGGCGTTTAAAGCGATGTATACTAAGTTCGAGTCTCAGTGGGAACAAAGTCACTCACTGGGGTGCAGGTACATCCAGCTGACGAGTTCCAAGTAAGGTGACGTGCTCGTCTTGAATTTCATTGTTAATCATCAAGATAGATATAACGTAATGAATAATCGACAGTATCCAAGCGTCCGCGCCGTAAGAAGACCATCTACCAACAGGGCTCGAACAGTTCGATCCTGTATAGCAATGAAATACTGTCTGTTCTATCGCCTATCATGTATGTATTTAAGGGAGACATATTTTATTTTCTTGTATGTTCCTTCAATAACTTTCCATTTTGTTTTTCTAAAAAATATTAATTATACAGACATAAATTTATGCTTGAACTGGAATGTTTAGCTGTGACAGGTCCGACAGGCGCTTTCCCAGGACCAAGTATTAGAAGCGGGGGTGCCGGTAGTTTCTCAAGATTTTTCTTAGGCGGCCTTCAACCAACCTTACTGGAAGTTGATGCTACTGAACGTTGGGGTGAAGTGATCAGTACCATAGATGTTGGCATTGGAGGATCTGTAGTTCTTAGACCATTCAGTGGTGGATTGTGTGCTGGAAATACAAATGGGAAAGTAAGTTTTCTTTTCATAATATATTATATCAGTTTTGACGATGCGGTAAGTACTTTTTCCCGCCATCATTTCACATTATCATCTCTAAGTGAATGTGAGTGTGCAGACACTCAGCAGTCTCGTAATTATCTTTGCTAATACTTATGTGCATCACTTGTGTATGGTTGAATTCAGTTATCCTTGGTACATGAAAACGTGCGTCAAGAAAATGTTAACTGTTACTGCTAGAAAATCTATGGAAAGAAAATGTTAAGAAAGGAGATCTCCAAAGGAAGAGAGTGTGAATGTATCTGGGCTGATGCAACCAATTACATGCCAAAATCATTTAAAGTTTCTTATCATCAGTTTCAATTGTTTCATGAATCTCAGACAGGAAGTTTACAGTCTGGAGCATGACTAAGCTTCTTCTGAGTTTTCTTATCGCTGACTTGTCACTTGTTGTTGTTATTGTATCTTCTGGGAAATTATCCCTTCCAAATTGTGTTGTGTTTACCGTGATCGAAAATAATTTTTATCAGTATTATACTCATATACCTTTTTGATTTTCGTTTTTTCTCTGTCTTAGGTTATGATTATTGATCCACGTACTAACCATGGTATTGTACGCGAGTTAGACGCGCATACGGGCGAAATTTCTGATATTACAGTTGATGCACATAGCCATACATTGGTTACTTGTGGTTGGTCACGTATCGGAGATTCTGGACTACGTGTGGATCGTTTGTTAAGAGTAAGTGTTTGCATTTTACTGAACTCGTTTGAGGTTGATTTCCTTTTCCAGCGGTTTCTGGGATATTCACATTGACATAGGCTTTTTCTTAGCATCTGAACTTCGTGTGTTCGATGGACACCTTGGCGGTCTGTGTATAAAATCCCATGTATGGATGAAGGTGCTCATTGATGAGGGATATGGATATGAAGCCAAATATATGTACAGTGTCCTTTGTCTTTCAGCAGTTCTCAATTAAGTGATATTTTGTGATAAAGATATCTTGAAGTTTTATTATTCGATGCCATGCAATGCAGGTGTTCTTCGATTACTCTGGGTTCATCAAACATCATCCGCTGCATTTCACGTTATACCCATATGTATTTATTCATTTCTTAATATTCAATTTCATGTTAGTTTGTGTGACTAATTTTACTTCAGTCGTTTCACTACAGAGCAAATCTTCAACCCACCTTTTGTTATGTATCGAATTCGGCGGATACTGCCTGACTGCTTCGAAGTCTGTTCATTTTCGTTTGCAGAATTTATTAGGCCTCAAAAATGAAGTGTTGAGGTTGTTTCTAGACGTAAAAATAAGCTACATTGAAGCGATTGTTGTAAGTGTTCGTTTCTGAAATTCTAACTTGGTTGAACTACTCAGCGACAGGTTACTTCCATATCTGCAAGTTGCTTGCATATCAGAACGTTATCGATGAATATTTTTATTTAGGGTAACCTCAGGTTCAAGTACTTGATGCGAATATGAAGTTCATCAGGTAGGGAATACCAGATAAGTCAGCTGAGTCATTGAATGAGATGACAGCTGATTTCTGTACTACATAAGTTGAATCACTATTACCTCATTGTGCATACCCACTTTTGGTAGAAAGATTAAATTAGGAGAGAAACAGTCAGACAGACAAAGCCAAAGAAGAAGATATGAAGCAATTAGAGGGTTTTGATCACACATCTATTCGTAGCATTCCTCGCATTTGGTGGAATCACCTTGTGAGAAATGTTCAAGTCAGGCGAAGGGTTCTAGGCAAAACGGGCAAATTGATTAATGAAGTTGTGAACTTTCATCTATTAATATGGCTTAAACATGTACTGCGCGTGCCGAGTAAGCCACCCCTTACCTCGACGTGCCATGCTAGGAGAAGTTGGATTA
Source organism: Heterobilharzia americana (assembly GCA_944470555.2). Taxonomy (NCBI): domain Eukaryota; kingdom Metazoa; phylum Platyhelminthes; class Trematoda; order Strigeidida; family Schistosomatidae; genus Heterobilharzia; species Heterobilharzia americana. The sequence goes on from OX104134.1 coordinate 4,862,181, forward strand.
GGTTGGAAGATGGTTCAGGGTGGCTAGATCAAGACGTGGGGAGGGGGGTTGATGGATTTTGCCCTACTTCTAAGCTTATGGCTCACCAGTTTTAGCAATCATTTATCATTAGTATGTTCTACGCGCAACGCCTCAACCTGCAAAAGTTAACCAATCAAATACATGAGGCTGTACGTATAACTGGTAGTTGGCATTATTTTTTTGGATTTTTTCATTGAACCTCTTGTTTTGATGAAAACTTTTCCATATTGGTTGTTTAAATATGTATTGTGTAAATTATTTGAAAGGAATGATAAAACGTAATGATAGATGCAATCAACATAGAAACTCGTGCTCAAATGGATTGGTTCAAGTTGCCACACTTCACAGTAGCACACAAACAATAGGTGGGTCGAAAAAAGTGATATTAAAGTGGACAAAGTTGTGTGAAAGATAACGGTTAGTGCAAATATCCAAGCTTTAGAAGAGGACAACGAGTGCGTTGAAGCACACACCACTGTGACCGATTTTCAACTGTCTCACCAAGATTCCCAAACCACTGATTTCTGTCGTCTCAGAGACCCCAACCAGACAGTCTGCATCTCCCCACACGACTCAGACTAACAGTAAGAGACTTCATCGACTGGTGTCACATCTTCGTTTGGCCACCCTGACCCTTCATCCAACCTAATCCAACTTCTCCTAGCATGCTATGTCGAGGTAGGGGATGGCGCACTCGACATGATCAGTACAGGTCTAGGTCATATCAGAGTATGAAAGTTCACAGCTTTATTAATCGACTTGGCTATCTTGCCTAGTACCCTTCATTTGACCTTAACATTGCTTACGTAAAGATCCCACCAAACACGAAGAATGCTTCGAATACACGTGTGGTCAAAGCTCTATAACTACTACTTTTAACGCCTAGATATTACAGCGTATAACAGGACAGGACAGACTGCGACGCGTTGTAGTTCAATTTTCTTTTAAGTGGTAGTTAAACATCTCAGCTGGCGCTACGGGTTATGCAAGTTGGCACATACCACATGGACCTTCTGTAACCGACTTTAGATTTCGTCAGTAACTAGCTTGTTCCATAACTCTTCAAGTAAAGTTGTGAACACATTCCACCACTTTACTCTTTATCATTAAACTGGGAATAGTCGTATGCCATCCTTTATTTGGCAAGTGCAAAGCGTACACCCAGAAAGACAACGGAATACTGACTGACTATTTTTGTATTAGTCAGTCATTCGAAATTTTCTTATTGGGTGTAGTCATTTCTGGCGCAATCTTGTTCATTGGCGTAGGTACTCCTTAACGTGTAAATGATGTTTTGGGTGTAAACTTCACTTCACTAACCTGGGCAATTGGAAAATATCATAGATCATTACACTTCATGTGTGGTTCATAGCCAGTTAAACAAACCCTCTTCCCGTTGGTGAGTTATATAATTATCTCTCAACTTTTCTTTTCAGTAGCCCCCTTTCCTCTGGATACGTGGTCATTGCCAAAGAGTTGTTTTATTGTTATTATTATGACTGTTTTACATACACAGGTATATGATCTTCGATCAGGTCGTGCGCAAGTCCCACTGTCCGCATCACTTGATCCATGTTTTGTTCGCTTTATCCCCGGTTGTGGTGACAGTCTACTGATAGCTTCTCAGACAGGTGCCTTCCAGACTATCCAATGGGGAAAAGTGGTGTTTTCACCGAACGACTTAGGTCAAGTATGGCTAAACTATGACCGACTAGTTGCTACAGATATTTCGCAAAAGTAAATTATTCTTTTGTAAAAATTTATTTTGATATCTTTGCTTTGATACAAGTGATTCAATTTTAGCATATTTGAGAGCATATTTTTGTCTTAAAACAGATACGATTGTAGCAGAAATGAACGAATTTGCGAAGTATAACATCGTAGGGAAACATGAATTATACTACTTAATAACAGCAAGTAGTATAAAACTGAGAGTATAGAAAGGTTAACACCAAATGGTGTAAACGAAAACAAGATGAGGAAAGAATTGGTATAGTGGTTGCTCGATTCAAGCCTCAGAGGGGAACACTAACACGATTGTCAGTATATACAGTTTTTCCACCTTTTCAACATTTCGGTTCACTAAAATCGTACCAATCAAAGCATCAAAATAACCTTTATTAATTGATAATAGGCATAAATTAGCTAAACCATGACGCAGATCTGTTGTAGCATCTCTGCGTGTGGTATAGAACCATGTATTGTGTTGCACCGTAACCTCAACATGGCCATGAACAACCCTCTCTAGGCTGAAGATCGTTGTTGGTAAGCGTAGTTCACTGCCGTGTCACTACGATTTGGCCAAAGATCAGGCTGCGCAACTTTTTCACTGAAACACTGGAGACTACTTCGTATAACTTGTGGTTAACCGATGAAATTCCACCGGGATTCACCCATGAGGCAGGTAAACAGCTCAGTGGAAACGTCGTTTGTAACACTGAGCAATCCAACTTCAAGGATCTGCCTGATGTATATACATACTTTACTTGATTATCGCCAACACGCATGAAACCGCAATCCAATTGTGCTTCCTACTGGCTATGTTTAAATTTCTTATTTCTTAACTATGGCTGGTAGACTCTTACTTGTGAATATCACCAGACAACAATGCTGGACCTTGTATAACTACTTCATGATCTAACCTGTCACATTTAACGTCACCCCGTCAAGTCCCAGAAAGTAACATGAGGAATTGTATAGAGCAAAGAAGTGTAAAGATAAGGCGAACATAAAAAGAGGTATGAAAGTATCTGCACTATTGTAACCGACGTTGGTTCAAACCACCTAGACTATCCGATCATCGGTTCTGATTGTTCTACAGACTCCGTCCAGTTAACTCTGGATTATCTTTATCCCAATGTATCAGTTGATATTCGTTTTACTCCTCTGTTAAATAAGAATCCGAGTGTTCTGTTGAAGAAGCTGTGGGATGCACATTGAAACGTTCAGAAGTTCTTGTTTTGATTTTCTAAACCCCTTTGGGATTATATCAAAATTCACTTATATAACATTTCTTCTCCTTTCTTAGTGGTAACTGTGCAGTTTTTGCTACTGAAGCTGGTCAACTTCAGCTGTATATACGCGATTTAAATGTGTGCCAATTCAACACTTCGCCGTTACCAACAGAATTCGCGTCTCCATTCGCTGAAAGTCTATGGCCTACAAATACACTGCAGACTGCAATCCCTGTGAATTATTCCTTAATGATATTTGATAATCCTGATAGTAGTTTGTATGGGACAAATCTAGCTGTGATAGGTAAAACAGCTGCAGAATCTGTTAGTCTACAAATGATGGCCGCTTCTTTGCATCAACCCACTGGGAGTATGAACAGTCCTAATTTTATAGATCTGGTAGAACGGAGAAAGGCTGAATTGGCTAGAGAAGCTGTCTTAGCTGCTTACAAACCTATTGAATATGATGACTATCGTTTCTCACTGGCTAGTGTTCCGTTTGCAGCCTATCCACCTCCGATATTTGATCCAACAAATCCAGTAGCCGAACAGTCTAGTTTAGTGTGGAAGTCGAAATCGGATAAAATGTGTACATCGGATTGGCCACAAGACTTAAACGAGTCACAACGCAAGTAATTTTAAATGTTTTTAGAGCATTTTTCTTCTCTTCAGCGTAAATTAACAGTCTCTGTTTGCATGTGTTATTTCTTCACTAATGAGATGGTTATTTGTCTTAGTGTTAACGAGTTTTTCACCAGCATGCCTGAAAACTTCGACATGGAGTGTTTGGTCTCTCCCGATGTTGTTATTTTTGAATTTGGTGCATATTCGACTAGGTCATAGTAACTCAGCATGCGTAGTGGGAAATGGTTGGCTTCTTTGCGTACTCTCTAGTTAGTCCATCACTAAATGATCGATGACGGGAAGATAGGGAAATCAATCAGTCAGGGGACTTCAATCACATAAGCCCATCATGGCTACCAAGCCTCGTTTTCCTTCTTTAGTAACTGTTTTCGGTGTAAGATGTTTCCACAAGCCATTGTGCTCGCTGTCAACAGTTTTAAGCGACAGGTATCAATAAGTTGTAATTAGCTCAGAAACCCGATGTTTATATATGGTGAAGACCTGAAATAGGTATTGATATATGCAAACCTTCGAAATATGATCTAAATTATCTGACTTGTAACTAATTCATCCCCACTTATTGGTCTAATATCTTTTCTTTGGTCTTAGACAGCCAACCTGCACATCCTCGTCCGCAACTAGCTCGAAGATATCTTTCATGTGCGCTTGAAATCATTCGGTTCATGGTGGAACTCATCTTCAGTTTCATCCGAACACCAGCCCTTCGGAGCTTGGTCAGAGACCACAAGTAGACATTGTTCCTCTCACCGTCTACCGCTCAATGCAGCCGAAATTTGTATTCTAACAGTGCACATGACTGTTAATGAAGACCCCATCAGCTTATACAGCTCAGTTTCTTGCGCGTGGAACATGTCTTTCTACTTCATAAATGGAGAACAAATTCCGAGCACTTCATTGGGCATCGGTAGTGTTGCTCTCCAGAGTTCTAGCCAAATATATATGTTGTCCAATGTGTACCAGTACGCAAGCATCGATGATATCAATACACAGACAATAGGCATTGTTTTAGAAAAGCTGAGTCAGTTCTTCATGAAAGCCTTTGTTTGTTTTTTGAAAACGGTATCGAAAAAGCAGTATTTCAGAAAGGCGCGGTTATTTGGGTGAAACGCGAGTAAAGAGAAATAAAGTTAAACAATACAGATAATGCTTAAGAAATAGCAACAACTACCTACGGACCTTAGATTGAATTACTGGATCCGATTATTTGCGATGAAGTCGGATGATTAATTATTTCAGAGTTCCATTGTAGAATGTTGTAATAACTCGAACACTGTCCAGGTGCTCATACAGAAGTGGATTATCGCTCCAGCGAACCTCTTCTAACTCTTTGATTTAAAACCGAATCGACAAGGTAGAAGAACAACGTTATAAGCTGCATTGTCATGGTTCGTAACCCTAAAGTAGAATCATGTGCTGTTCACTTTGCTGCTAGTGTGCATCACTGGCTTGGATTCAACGTATTTCAACCCTCCTAGCTGAACCTCTGCATCGACTGATCAGTTGATAAGTGCAATATAAAAAATAATTTAAAGGAATTCTACTGCAAAGCTATGCAGAATCGTTTAACCGGAAACGTGAGTACTACCCACCCTCGACCACATCAAGTCATATTTCTAACAGAGAGAGGAGGGAATAGTTGTTGTTCGATACGTTCGTATAATTTTCCGTGTAGTTGAACGAAGAAATGTTTTTAATTCACATATTTGTATACTGCTTATACACGGCTAGCTAGTTGTCGTCGGTCATTGGAGTTAATAAAACTCAGTGGTTAGTTAACTTGATCACAAGTCTACCTAATATGTACAGATACATTCTCTCTCTCTTGCTCAGAAAATTAACCATTTTGTTACTTACTACCTTCTAATCTTTTCACCTTTGTTAATTTTCCCTTTCTCATTTCCTACAGAGTGATGGAGAAAGTTGATTCAGACCTACTGAACAATGCCAATCAGAAGAGAGCTGTTCGCAAACCACCTCATTGGGGTTCAGTATGGCATCCATATTCATCAGACATAACAATGACCACAGCAGCACACACAGATGTGAATGATAAATCAGGCGGCGCTTATTCTAATCCCTTACAGTTGGGTCGGTTCGAGCACACAACAGAACAAGTTACAACAACTACTGTTAACATTAATTCCACTACCATTACATCGTCTACATCAGCATAATTACTCATATTATATCAAATTTCCTACAGCCATGTGGTTATTTCGTGTGCTTTTTTCGTTAAAAAAAAGTAATTCCCGTTTTTCACTGTAGTCTCCCTGACCAGATAATTTCAAAAATTGAGAATATAGACACTATAATTACACTATTCGCACATTACTACTATTATTGTTATTAGTGGTACCCATTTATTTTTTAGTAGTTTAACAGTTTTTGTCCACACATTCAAGCCACATAGATAAAAGTGAAAGGAAGTGGAGTGGAGGGAAATTTGTCTTTCTGCATATTGTGTTTCCAATATCCATTAATCGTTTGGCTGTTGCTTGTCACTTTTTAAATTTTCCTTAAAAAAAAGCTTATGTACAAAATTTTGCTTAGATTTTCTTCGTTCTTGTGACTTAAATCAGTTTACCCTTTTTTTACACTGTATATCTTTGCAAATAGACAAATAGATAGATAGATAAATCAGTGTATCTTACCTGTATACCAAACTCCGATTTGTCATTCTTTTCTAGTGTTATTTTTTTTACATTAAAAAAGAGTGTATACTTAGCCGGTAGATTGTTCATTTTATTTATTGCTTGTGTGAATTGATTGAGAGGTGAATAATAATCACACTGAAATACTCCATCTGGTTGCAAAATCATTCAGTTAAGTGTACCAGTTAACATGAGAAGTGGAGCTGTTGTGTAGTGGTTCATATTGCCACAACTCACATCAGAATACAAAGAAGATGAAGGAAGAAGAAATGCGAACAGTGTATTCAGTGGTCATAGAAAGTTCACGAGACAAAAAGTTAGAAAAGGGCTAGGACAAACAATGGAGATGAAGGTAAGGCGTGGGAATGGCATTGTTACGTACCATTGCAATCAGTTGTCTCACAAACCACAACCCGGGAGTTTTCATTTTCCTACACAGCACAAAATAACAGATAGAGATTCCATGGACCGATGCCACGTTTCACTCTGATCACCTTTGCCTGTCTTAATTCTAATTAAGGTGTAGGGTAGAAGCTGATTATTTTTCTGCCTCGTAATATCTTACACTTCGTTGAGGTTCTGTAATATCAGAATATAGAGCATGACTTTTAATTGCGGGAAAGTACCTTATTTGAAAACTATTTTTACGCTTATCAAAAATGCAGCTGATAAGTTTTTTTTGGACCGAATTAACATCCTGGTGTGTTGTTAAGTACGTTTATTCCTGTCATATAGTAGCAAAAAGGAAAGTTTGAAATCTCAGTGACCTAGAATAGTTCCTTTCTGTTTTGTCTGTTTCACCGGTTCGAGGCCAAATCCACCTACCGAGGTTTGGGCAGCCAGGTAATATCATTTTCCCTCACACACTATGTGAGGCTCATCTACTGCACGGATGTGCATAAGGTGATTGAGTGCATTTCATTCATCAGTTTGTTGTACTATATAGAATTGGTGCACACACAGAATAGTGCTGCTAAGATGACAACTTGTCATCAGCTGATATAATACAATGATTTTGAAGTAAGATTAACATACTTTGACTGCAGATGTTGTACTGTAAAATCTTTTCTTTCTTACTATACTGGATGATGATTGAAGGTGAAATAAAAATGTGGGCCTTCAGTCATCACCCAGTATCAATATAAGTTTGTTAAAGCGCACCTGTCTCAAATAGCCAAACTGATATTCTTATTATATTCACGTTTATACGGGGAAACCAAGTGTGAAAACTATAGTTATTTATGAATCTCTACTCATGAAGCTGGTATGATATGAAATTAAGCTAACATGATAAGGTTCAGAATTAGTAGGTTTCCCAGACTGCTTCTAACCTGATGTGGTGGTCAAATTTGCATACTACCGTAACTCAGCGAGATGTGCCGGTAGAAACAAATGTTCACTTGAGGTCCTACCATATCTGAAAGGTCAGTGGGATAGTGGTAAGAGAAAACGCGGTTACCATTACCGTTTAATACACTACTTTATGATGGTAATTGTAGGGTGAAGTCGTACTGCTGGCTGGTTGGGATTGTGACGACAGTAATGTGCTTCTCATGGGAAGGTGGGTTGGAAACGTTTGGTCCCTAAAATAGCGCACCCATCTCTACCTTGCTTCATGGATTTATAACTGGATCTGAAACAAGCGTGGACCTCAAACTTCCATAAAGGCTATGTGGTCAGCCTCAAGTAGATATCTATTGGCTTCTGTGGTCACATACCACTAACACAACTTGTTTTCAGGTACCTCAAGAACAGGTAATCACCACGTTGTAGGCAAACAGGAAGTGTCAACCGCCCTCACATCTCTTACAGCGTACAAGCGTCATCTGAGCATTATCAGCCTTCCATGTTTTTGCCTTCAACTTTTTCCTCATGTCTTTCTCATTATTCCTGAATCATTTTTAATTCTTCCAGTTCTGAAGCTCTTGATAACAATTTGGACTCAGAGAGCGTTATCTCTAGTTCCCTGTAACTGCACTCCAAATTACACATTGGAGCTTCCAACATGTACACCCTCCGTCAATTCGGAACACAGGCTTTGCCAACCGAATCTCGAGCCATAGATGTGTGCTGTTTGTCAAATGCGCGTACTGGACGGACCCAAATACTGTTATTCATCTAGCCTCACTCTATCATTATTGTGTATCCGAGCTGAGACTTCGTCAGCAACCAGCCCGTTCGGGCTGATGCAACTGCCCAAGTAGGCAAAGTAGTCAACACATTCAACCACTTCATTGCCCATCATTCAATTCGGAGTAGTTGCAGACTACTTGTGGAGCATAATCATACATTTGACAGGTGTGAAACCTATGTCTAACACTCAGATTTGTGTGTATTCACGGTGGTATCTGTCAAGGATGCTCGCTCTCTCCATTTTCTAAAGAATTTTATCATGGGCGTACTTGCGGGGGTCTCCCTATCATCGTCTGAATTCCAAGGGATTGATCTTACCACAGGAGATTCCTTAGTAGATCTAGAGTGGGGAGACAACATAGTCCTGTTAGGCGAAGACCCTGACGAGATGCAGAGTCTTCTTGACACATTGAGAAGTAATTTGAGAATGTTTGAAATGCCTTTCTCACTACTCAAAGCAAGTCATTATTCCAGAATTGGTCTTCCATGCTGCCTTATCAAGCGTAAAATTTAAAATTGATTGCAACGTTGACCACTTCATATGTCTTGGACGTCAGATCACCCTTTGTGATTGAGTGGCTGATGAAATCTTTTCAGTTCGCTCTGTCTCACTATATGACTGTGAAACAAGGTGAATAAAGTAGGGTAGGGGACATGAAACCCTTTCAGGTGCTTGATCAGCGTTGCGTTTGTAGCAAGGGCAGGGGTGTATCGTGGTGTCTAAGCGTGAGTTTTTGGAAGACCTAGGTTGATTGATCTCTAATTCATTTTCATCACAAATTGAGATCGACTAGGGAAGCATTGGAAACGACGGAATGCTCACCAGCTGCTTCGTCCTAATTTAGGATTCCTGATCAGTCTACACCTATGCGAATGCACTGCCAGACTTGCAATTAAAGGAGAAATAATTGACAGGCCACCCTTGGCTTTCAGTGCCTAGTTAGGTAGTTGATGCCATTTAGTGATGAACGCTGCCTTGAAGGTTTACAAGTAATCGCAGAGGAGACTCTTTTTGGGCATATTTGAAGCGAGTTGTAGAATTCTCGAGTTGAATACAGATTTCCAACTATTAAGCATATGATATGTCGCTTTTACTTACACACAGTCCACTGACCCCTCCTGCCTTAGGGATTTCTCAGCTCTTCTGTTATGTAATGAGAAAAGTCCAGTCTCAAGGTAGGCACATTACGACCGTGTCGCTAACCACCTAACGTGAATGTCGACACAATGCATCTTTGTCCTACTAGAGGATGTATTACTGTTGTAAATAAATATTATCAAATGTATCCGCCTTCACTATCAGCCTCCTGGACGTCACAGGTTGTCTTTACAATCTTCTAGTAGATATACATTTGATGTCAGTCTTTGTTGAAAACATCCAGTCTCATACAAACTACCTAGTTGAATATACATCGACGTCCCACTGTTAAGGTGCTTTCAGACGAATATTCAGAAGTTTTAGTGAGAAGTTGTGACTTGTGGATGGAGACATCGATCTATATTGTTGGGGTATGGTATCCAGTATTATTATTATTATTTTTCCCTTGGGCTTCTGGTGGAATATACGGCTTCAGTAGCACGCCTCAATTGCACTCTCTTCTCCACAGTCTTTTGAACCTGGTGCCATGACTGCCCACAAGCCTTCATTTCTTCCTCACCATACGATCTCCTCCATGTCACCCTCGGACGCCCAACCCGTCGTTTTCCCTTTAGGTTCCACTCGAGGGCCAGGTGCATGATGTCCCCATAAGGTCTTCTCAGTGTATGCCCAATCCATCTCCACTTTCGTCTGCATATTTGTTGGCTGATAGTTCTTGGTTGGTTCGTTACCAACCAGCTAGAGTTCCTTGTTGTTTATTCTTTCTGGCCATTGATCTGGCATCCAGTAACAAGGGTTGAAATACATTTCCATAATGTTGCGATTTGGTTTCGATCAGATAAATCTAATCGTGAGAACAAGTGGTAGGGTTCTAACTGGGAAATAAGCATATTGAACTCGATAAGTGGTACTACTCACATAAGTCGAACGATTGGCAGGACGGTCGAAACTTCAGCTGAGTGAATAATGATATTCACATTGGTTGTACGATGGATGGCCTTTCTTCCCAACTTTGACCAACAACTTGCTATTTTGAAGTTTTTGGGAATTATTTATTAGTTTCAGCTTGGTATTCATCATGGAATGATATCAGTGGAGGAACATTGGAAACTGGGAGCACTGGACAGCTGTTTCGTCTTAGTATGGGATTCCTCAGCTGTGCGCACCCGTGAACCCTCCAGCGATCGAACCAAGTACCTTCAGGTTCCACGTCCAGCACGTTACCATTGAGGTGGCCACTGGGTTGGAATCCAATGGCCCCTATTTCCTACTTCTATCAGTTCACGACATACCGTGACCTCCATCCAATGGCGTCGTTGAGTAACTGTCCTCATTTTCTACTTGCTATTTGACAAGCTATCTATAGTCGTGTCCACTGCATTTTGTACAAGTTAGTGTTACTTTGCACAGGATTGTGGGTGTGCATATCACAAATTGGAAAATATGAACTCCGTAATGGCAGGGTACTTGTGTTCAGGCATGTATAGATTCCTTTAAGGTCGTCGGTGCCCATTGTATAGAAGTCTAAAATTGGGAAGAAGTAGTTGTCTAGTTTCACCTTGTTTTCATTGATACCCTTGATGCTGTTGAATGGTGGGGAAACTCGCCTTCGAATTCACTAACATTTTGTTCTGTATCTCAGTTGTGATGAAGTTGGGAATTCTCAGGAATTTTATGCCAAAAGTCAGTGTATTAATTTCCATGGATGATTCCCGCTCAGTCACTCCATATCCAAACTTCGTACTTTCTGTTTGACCATACAACAAGAACATGTCATTATCAGGCTGAAATAAGTACGTCAAGTCTATCCAATTCAGAGGGTACCATCAACGAAAATGAAGTAAGGCGATCTAGTGTCTTTCTGCATATATTCAATTGACAGAGTAGGCAAAGTCATGCATTGAACAAGGGAATTTAGCTCTGGATGCTCAAGTGAAGCTGGAACAGAGTTACTGACTCTGCAATGCGAATTAAGGCAACTTCTAGCTCATTACATTTGAAACAACTCGGTCACACTTACACTTGCTTGTCATGCATCATTATCTGAAATGTAACAAAGGGTAAATGGGTTTGAATAGCAAATGATCAAATTGCTAGTTTAGAGGTTAAATTATAAATGAAAAGAGAAAGGTAGTATATTAGTCGCCCTGATATTAAAGCCGAGTCTCCAAGGCAGATTTTGAATGAGGTTTGAACGTCATCACAACCAGAGTTTTAGCGAACCTACTTACATTGCTAAAATACCCCAACTGTTGGTTTGATCACGCATAGTAGTTTTGCTCGAAGTATTACCGAAATAAAAACTTATCATTGTGTGAAAACTTTGCAGTGAAATATTTACTAAAACTACATTAAACCTACTTACATGGCGCCAATAAATCATGTAAATACGTTTGAAAAGTGTGTATAAATGAATTTTGTGACCCGTTTCAGTGATATGTTTAGCCATAGGCGAAGTGGACATCTATTGGTTGGGCAAATGAAATCATTCAATTTGATTTGTTGTTCCAGCCATTTTGGAATATGCTCGGTGACCTTTACTTGCATAGATCAACCCCCACCTGACATACATACACTATATATGTGCACGTTGTTAAGGTGTCCCAGACCAGGTGGTAACAGATGTCTAGTTGTGCCTTCTACCTTATAGGTATAAAGAAAACTAATTGCAATAATTTATTGTTTTACCTGCAGTGAAATCTAAAATACTCGTTTTCTCCAATGTTGTGATCGTTCATCTTGATAAAGATGCATCCCAGTGATTGTCGATGACCTCACTGGAATGCGAACCCAATACCGATCACATTAAAGAGCTACCTACTAAACTGCAGATTCATGAGAGCCACAGACTGCACAACGCTTGTAAGTTGTTATCCACTTATGATTTGTTTGCTTCACTGGATCGAACTGATTGGTTTCTGTTGGTGCATAAACTTGTAGCAGTAACGGAATCCCTAATACAGTAGCCCACAATTCATCGACACTGGACACTGACCTTGTTAATTTATTTGTTCACACTCCTCATTTTCTCAGTCTGGCACTCATGGGTTTTAAAAAAGAATAAGGAATTGGTGGTTATTAGGTTTAAGTGCTAAAATTGGATTCATAACAGCTGAAACCTGTCTGAATCGATCGAAATATCGACACTCACTGGTGTGTAGCGATATCCGTCTAGCTAGTAGTCATTTATAGGACGAAACATGCTTCCTGGATTTCTGATCCATAACTAAATACTGTTGAAACTGGTCAAACTGTTAGGAATAACGAGATAACTACCAAACGAGTCCATGCTTCAACAGATACTGGTTGATCATGTCGCGGTTTAGAAAACTGGTCACAAGTGAAGTTGTATAGGCATTCCCTGAAGACGTTTTGACGTGGTATGTTGTAAGATGATGATAGTTGTTTGAAATTCGAGTTGTGGATCGTCTGCAGCAGTTAGAGTGATATGCAAGTGGACATGAACAGAGTTTTTACATCAATCTAGACGTTAGTCATCTTGACTACCGCTGCACAAACAACTGAGTCCAATGTATACCTGATGGGTTTTTATAATTGGTGATTTTGTTAAGCTGGAAGGTTGATTCATTGTTAATAGAAGTTTGCTTAGTTCGCTCATTGATTATTGACTCTTGTGTTCGGAAAATTGAAATATCTCTTTTCAACTTTGTCATCTGCTGCAATCATCCTTGTTCATCATCCTTGAAGCGGATGCACATCTGACTCCTAGTGTGAATATACGAGGCCGAATGCATTCACGTTTCTTAACGCTCCAAACGCTACTGATCAACCACTGTCAGACAACGTGAAACACAAAAGATGCAAGTGAAGACAAAGGAGACTGTATTCACCACACCAGCAAATTCAAAAGTAGCAAACAGAACAGTATCATCTTGAACACGACACAAACAAACATGCATTTATCATGTGAACATCAAATAAATAAATGTAAGTAGAATGCAATACCTAAATATTGGGTTGACTTCCAGTCATTGGTTTACCAGCTGAATGAAATTACTTTTCTCAAACTCTCTGGTTGATTGTTTCTCGCTTGAGTCACTTTGACGTGCCTACGTGAATTGATCTAGCAAGTTGAACATGACTTACTGAGAGAGTGGTTAGTTGATTCACTTTAATCTGAGGTTTTACTTTGTTGTTTTTTATCGTACTGCTGTATTCTTCGCTTTCCAATGGACATCGTTTTGATTCCTCTGAAGTTTTATCAGAGTAGGAGGTCTATTTTGTGAATCTTTTCTTAACTGATGTCCAACTTTTCATGCCTGTTGATCAGTTATTCTCTTGAATAGCATGTCACTGAGGATTCTCTCAAATCATCACAAAATTGCAGTAAGCAAAAAGTCACTTTTTGTTGAACTCAACTCGGAAGGTGATATCACACGGAGAATATATGAAAGATTGACAACCGCAATGTACGGAGCATACCCAGCAACCGAGTTGATCCTGCTCTGTGGAACAACATGCTCCTTGTTTAAACAAAAGTCGAGAGGTTTACTTCACATCTTGCCTATAATTTTATGTACAAGCTCACGTGCATCTGCGGCAGCAGGTACATTAGAAGAACAGAGGAACGGTCTTATGGAGTTGGGTATAGTGATTGCCTCACTCGGCACCTATTAAAAATGGTTCTAGAAAACTAGCCCGCCTAGCTACAAAGAGGCAGCTGCAGATCTGTTATAAGTGTTATAATGGAATGCGTGTAGACAGCATTCATTCAATCTCAACAACTACATCCTCTTTCACTGTTATTTACTGAGTGAAAACAAACTTGCGTAAGTCAGTGCACGTCTGTCTCCTTTGTATCGCTGAAGCTTTAGCAATCCAAATAGAAATGCAGGAACTTTACATGCAATACAGACTACTTCGACCCTTGCTCCTTTCATAGTTTTATTCTTTTACTTTTCAAAATACCTGCCCTTCCAACTCTTTCATTCTATTTATTTCTCATATGTTATCAACTATTCTTTGTTTCTATACTCACCCTAATAACAATCATCTCACTGGATATTTTGTCATGTTACTCAAGTCGTCATTCAAACAAACAGCTTTCAGACATCAAACAAATTGTACACAAATGCGATTGTGCAACCTGATGAATAAAACCCCCAGAAAAAGCCTCTTAGCTGAACCATTTGTTTTCATTTTCTCATGTAGTTGTGTTGATTTTTCGTGGATTTGCTTTTAGGTTATCATTGTTTTTCAATATGGTCAGAGCCAAGTGGAATGAATCTTCTCACACCAATTAGTCAAAATGAAGTTTCAGAAATCCTCTAGATTTCGTTATCCCTTGCATATAGGTTAGCAACTATCTTTACCGCTCTTTCCACAATAAACTGAATACTATTTTAAGTGACGAAAAATCCTCCATTTGGTCACTGAAAGACAAAAAGACGTTAAAGTGAAGAGAATCATCTTTCTGATGACTCATTTTCACAGCTGTACATTTGTAGATGTATAAGTAGGCTGAAAGAATAGTCCAGACAACTTTCGGTCAAAGGTCAAACTTAACCAATAGATATATGGAGGAAATGAAAGGAAACTACTTAACGCAAGAAATGGTCCCGTTAGTTTTTATAAAATGCAACGAAACAATACATTTTGGCGTCTGGAACAAATAAATAAATATATGTACTTTGAGATTTATGAGGATTTTATTTTCAATACACCGATAAACATATGAATATACAGATAAAATGCAAGAATAAAACATAAGTGTAGGTGAAAATTATCTGCGTAAGGCCTCGGCATAGAGTGTTTGTACGTGTTTCTTCTAGATAAACAATTGAGGTTTGAAGCTGTGGGTTACCGAAGCTTCACCCATACATAAGTGTCTAATCCTCACCCTTTTGAACCATTTAATGAAACTCTGAACGAGGTTATCAGAGGAGCTAGATACTCAGAATCTTAAAGGTGCTCAGCGACGAAGTATGGGACGGTTTTATGCTCACCTTTCAGCAACCAGACTCGGTAATGTTCGCGAGTGCGTTTTTCAAGCGAACGTATAGTATGGCCAACGTACTCATGGGAGCAAGTGAGCTTGTAAATACACACTTGGTTAGGTAAGTATTTTTGGAAATTACTGTAGGATATTTTGAACCACTGCATATCCAAAAGAATTTAGTCAAGACGCTGTCTCACATCGGCACCACCAGCAGAAGCTGTGAGCTCCAAGAACTTTAAAAAAACAGTTGAGAGACTTTTGCTACGACTCGTACCAAGAACGCTACAGTAGAGATTTGGGAGTATTGGCTGACTAGTTCGCTGAGGAAGACATTCTTCCCTTCTAAACCTTAGATCCTCTTCTCCTCTAGGCTGTCATTACAAACAATGAAATCACCATCTATGTAGCTTTTATATATATATATATATATATATATATATATATATATATATATATATATATATATATATATATATGAATTTGCCCTATTGTTGGGAGCAATTAATTACTCTCAGGGCAATCGGCAAGTAGAGTTCACTGAGACAATCCTATTGCTACGCTACCAACTCGTGTGTAAATTTCGTTATTATGTGTGAGTTGAACGTACATCTTAGGAAGGTTATATCAGGCAGTGGTTTGGAGGGCCAATATTCAGATTTCCGAATAGAATGAAGTTGCATGAGAAATAGATTGTTTCTGTTAACGGTACGGCGATACAATATGCAATGAAACCATTCTTCCGGGAAGACTAATATTTTTTATATACTCAGTAAACTCAAATTTACCAGAAAAACTGTTTCTCAAGACATGTTTCTCCAAAGGTTTAAGAATTGTCACAAGCCATTTTGCAGTTGTGGTATAAAGAGATTGTTCATGTCCACTAATGAAAGTCGAAAGACGCCGTCTTTGTGACTTATCAGTCAACTATATAAACATGAAGTAATAGTGCCAGAATGATGATACTGACAGCTTATGATGAACTTCATCCTTTGCATCATCCGAAATGCAGTCGGTGGGTGCGTTAACAGCGATTACGAATGGGCATCGGCTACTGGCACAACTCTGAGACCTTGGACACGATATTTGTCGATTTGATCTAACCATGGCTATCATAAACCAAATTCAGTTCCTTATCAATAAATGGAATAATTAACGATCTGGACAACTCTGATACATCTACATCTGATTCTCATACGTTCCCTAGCATCTTACATTCTTAGAAAATTTCAACTATTGGTGTGATCATGGGCAGCTCGAAATATTAGCAAAATGAAAACTTATCACTGTGTGCGTACATTTCATCAGAAAATTTACATACAGTACATCATCTCTACCCTACTCAGTAATTTCATACCACCTTCCTTGAAAACGTCTGGTGGCAAATCATCAGATCCTGTTGCCTTGAATCGTTTCCTGTTTGAAACAGCTTCCGCAACTTCGAGGAGAGTTGGAAGGCTGATTTCAACACTCTATTCAAGTTTCGACTGGACAGTGGTCAAGCGAAGTGATTCTGTAGGCCAAGTGAACAGTTCTCCAAACTGTTTTGACCAACGTGCCAGTTGCCTGCACTGAGGGGTTATCAGGCTCCGATGCTTTCGATGATGGTATAACTGGTCATCGTTTGCTTCTTGCTCCGAAATAATTCCAGGGTATTATCTAGTTCTTATGCATCTTCCACCTCTTTCGCTTTCACCAACCACCAACCGCAATCACCCGCCATCACTGCACAGACTCTTGGTCAATTTACGTTTGAGCTGCCTTCCCTCCTCATTTTGCTCAGAGCCAGCTGAAATGAAACTTCCTTCAGCAATCAGTTAAGATGAGGTTAAGTGAATCCATTGGCTTTTGTTAATCTTTGAATGTAGGTTCTCGATCCTCATCATCGTACTCTCTACAAGAGACTCGTCATTCCACACAGACTTCTGCCATCTTTGATAATCTGATATAATCAGCAATCTTAAACACTCCCATGGGACTACCGATTCTTCCACCACAGCGATCGAACACTGAAGGATCCAGAGTAAAACTGGCAGAATGGTGGTATTAAGATACTAGGGTTGGTGTTTTACTGGATTTGGTCATTAGCAACAACCGAATGGTGAGAAGATGAATAAACTGTAAGAAGTCCAATGATATTGGTCACATGTTATGGTTAGTAGGGTTTTCGTGCTACTGAAAGCAGGTGGGCAACTGTTCTGTCGGGATTACTCATGCAAGTTGTTTTTGCAAGGTTATTGAGAGAGAAAACAGATAAGCTTTGCATGACAACACAGTTCGTAGAGCATCCACTTGAAACTGGTAGCACATGGTAGTTTTGAAAGTTGAAAATTAAGTTTGCCCATGTTGAATCTAGGTGAGTGAACCATACTGCCATCACCGAAAGAGGATCATTTCCAATTTCCACCTTCCTGTTGGGAAGTCAGTATCAACATGGACTGATGTCTATCCCTGAGAAACACCTCACTGATGTCACACCCCCATCTAGCCAACAGTATGGCTTCACTTTCGACCCCCGTCATATTGCAGCTATTTACATTACAATGATAACTACGTTTTTTCCTACCGATATGAAACTCACCTTCCTGGTATGTTACGACCTGATGGAGTAAATGTCCTCGCCGGTATAGCTCATTAAGTTATTGTGATATGCAAGCCCAACCACTGAGTCAGAGCAGAGTGGCAGAGATTGGTCGGTATCGCAATGTCCAACTGAGTGACTATTGAAAGATGCATTGCTCGTCAACTTAATAATGCACGTGTATGTATGCGAACATCATGAAGACTGGATTACTGTGAACATTGGCCCAGTAAATCAGTTACTTTCATACAAGGATGGGATCATGATGAAATAATCATCATCGGACCTTCAAATAACAGATTTCCAATCCAGGTTAGTGTAAAGGATGTTAAGGAGCCAATTATTTCTTCCCAACAAAGGTAAGACTACAATTTTATCTGCTGTTATAAAGTCCTTCCATGCTGAATTTCGAAACATCTGGCTTACCTCTGCACGTGAATTGACCATGCGAGTACCCGCAGACCTATGTCTACCACCAAGTTAAAGTTCCAGCTGATATAAATGTATTAGTGTCAAACCAGTCTTTATCATTTCTTTTTCACAGTCGGTGCTGCCTCTGCTCTACAGTCAATTTTACTTTTTCACTCGCAAATAGTTTGCCTACTTAGAAGTAGTGTAAGTGCTGACGTTGGTACGTTTTTCAAAAATATTGGTTAACTATTGTATTTGCTTTATGCTGGCTAACAGTGGAACCCAGTAGACATGTTCCATCAATTGTGACTTTTCAACTGCATATGCATGTAGTCTGTTATCTTGGCGTCCACACTGGGCTCAAACCCACAATTCATTGTTTGGAATAACAAAACTTCATCAATCAGTTTAGAACAGTGCACTGCAAAAGTGATGAGTGAATATCTGCCTTCTGTATGCACTGAAACATTTTCGTAAATAGACTCCAATCATCGAAATTCAAAGCATCATGCATTCTAAGTCGGTGAGTCGTTTCTAACAGTCTGGTGATTCGATCTTCAACTGAAGCACTGTTTGACACGAGTTCTAATTTGTGAGATGGCATCAGTCACCTATGGGTTGCAACTACATCCTGCAGACTCGTGCCAATCTATATTAGGTATGGTTTTCTGCTTCTCACACACAATCACTCAAGAAATGAGTGCACCACAATCACGATTCTCCTGGCCTGGAGGCGACATCGAGAAACTGTGGGATGTGATTTGGCCAGCACTCAAGACTAAACTGATCAATATACATAAGTGTGAAGGTTAATATCGTGAAGGTCCGGATTGTGTGTCTTAATCATTTCATGATTATATTCAACTTTGGATTGGTAGTTTATGTGCTGTAGTAATATTAATATATGAGGAGATGTCATTTCAGCGTTGAGTAATTAGTGTCATTGATACGACCGAGACATTCAATCCCTCTCATTATTACTACAAGGCTCGTGGAAGCATTCAACCCCACCAGGATTGCATTGGCCATAAACTGGAAACCAGAAAATCAGGAATCTTGTGAACTGATGGTTTTTCAAACCCATTACCTCATGAATCCATATAAGAAGACGACAATTGTCAATCAGGTTAAACATTTTTTCTCTAAACTGCCGAAGACAAAGACCGATATCACTCACTTGTTTGTATACAGACGTTATCCCTCTATTATCATTATTATTATTATTGTTATTATTGTTACTATTATTATTATTAGTATTAGTATTAGTATTACTATTCAGCTGTGAATACTAACGCATCCTGAAAGTTTCAAACAATTTTGACAAGTAACCTCAAAATGTATGTGCAAATTAGCCGAGTGATCAGATTCGATTCAGTACTCTAGAATGCCATTCGCCTTTCACACCTTAAAAGCTGTGCTTCAGCATGCTGTTCTATACGTGCACTGAGTTAACGTCGGGGTATAACAATAAATATATTACTTTGCTGAATCGAAGGAGATATGGTGTACAGGTCGCCAAATGTGGAAGCTTATCTGTGATTACACTGACTAAAAACAGTATCAGCTGAAGTATCACCATTGAAAATGTTCTCCTAATTACTTCTTAACAGAGCCTTCTAATTGTATTTCACATGCCTAGTCTTGTACTGAAGCTTACTCAAACAAGATTTGACTACTTGTCTATTCTTTCTCTCTTGCTCTCATATTTTTGTGAGTGCATCAATTGGGACAGACATGCTCGGCAACTGTGTTTTTGTAATGATTCGGGAATATTCAGACAGATAGTTGACACATGCACATGTGGTGTCTGATCAAGTAATGAGTAGTGTTTTTGTTGTTCTATACTACTATGGCTAATATTATAATCATGTTGTTTATCTCTTAAGTGCAACTGAGTCTATGTTACTGTAAATAGAGGTATTCGATATTGTTCAATTGAGATTGTGGGGATTGCGAGTAGGAGCTGTTTTCCCCTGGTACTGCTTGGAGCAGATGTATTACAGTTGCATTCCTTGTTCTTCTTACAACATTCTGAAGTGCAAGTTTAAATTAGTATTATGTGCAGATTATTTCATCCATAATTCTATATCGTAAACAACACAGTTTCTAAGACAATGGTTATTCTTTCCCAACACAATCTATTAAATGTTCAAAACATAGGAATGATAGATGAAGTGGAAAGAAAGCCTGGTTGGTGAAAGGCTTCCAACTAGTGATGTCATCGTTTGAACCCATTGGCAACCCAGATCACCTGTGCAGTCCACTCATGATTATTGTATATGAGTATGTATATCAGTTTGTCAATCGAAACTTTCAAATATAACCGGATTGAAATTCCAAGTTCAACAGGCTATTTCAAACAACCACAGTGCTATCTAAAGTTACCACTTGCATATGAAATATGAAATGGGTGAAAGTGTTGAAACTATTAACCGGCAATTACGATTTCTCAAAATGTGAAAGTAATGTCTTCGGTGTGTATAAATTAGCAAATTCTATCGTTCACTGTATTCAGTGGAGAAATACTGACGCTCTCGTCTTTCTAGTTTGAAGAAGATACACAACACAATCTGAAACTGCTTTTCGCAGCTATCTTAAATTCTTATGTATATTCTGAGACTAGATACTTATAAATCTTAGAAGAGCAGTGTATATAGAATGGTAATGATTTTCAGCAGGCGAGACTCGTATTGTACAAGGCATCCTGTTGCCACACTCTTGAAGTCTACCTTCTGTCTCTCTCATTGGAATGGTGAAATATTACCTAACTGGAGGTTAAGGAGGTTTTAGTAATCTAATACACCAAGGCCTTAACTAAAAACTGTTATTGAACAAGTGTCACTGCAAACTACGAGAAAAATTGGTTAAAATAAGGAGATATTGAACAACAAAAAGTATTTGCTGTACCAAATAAAATCAGATATCCAAAACTAACAGACAGCTTGAAAACCAACACTTAATTCTTTGACTAACTCATTCAGTCTGCTGTTCAAATATTGTATGACGTTATGTGACCGAAAGGATGGCAGGGAAACTAAAATGTACAAAGGTCGTTGTAGAAAGAGCCAATTGGAATGTATATCAACATTTCCTGTGCATCGAAATGGGGGTTTATGGGGATTTTTTAATTAGTTTCAGGTTGGAATCCATTATGGATTGACATCGTTTGGAGAACCATTTGAAAACTGGGAGCGCTGATCAGCCGTTTCGTCCATACATGGGACTCCTCAGTAGCGCACACTCATGGCCCAACCAGGGACTGGACCCAGGAATTTCAGGTTCCACAGTCAGCAAGGCACCTTTAAGGCTGCTAAATAAAACCCCACAAATCCTCAGTCCCTATTAGTGACTTGCTTTGGGATGAGATTTCCTGAAATTCTAATGAGGGCTGGTGACTGGTGGGGTTAACCAAGTTGGACGTAAAGACAGTTACTCAGAGATGACACTGAATTGAGGTTGCATTATATCTTGAACTGACACAGACAAGATATCATGAACCATCGAATTTAAACCGACTGGCTCAACGGCAATGTGCTATCCGCGAAACCTGAAGGTTCTACGTTCCGTCCCTGGTGGGGTAATAAGTGCTCATTGCTGGAGAGTCCCATACTAGGACCAAAAAGCCATCCAGTGTTCCAAGATTTTAAATGGTTCTCTAGGTCGTGTCAGTCAACGATGAATACGGGCCAGAAATCAACCTGAAAAGTTACATAGTCGGTCAACCTTTAGAACTAGGCAACATGAAATTGGTTACATTAATAGACGAATAGTTGTCAAAATTAACTTGTAAATAATGTGTAACTATTTCGCATCAAATTGCTTTCACTTTCTTTTTTTTCTTTCTCAGCAAATCGAAACCTTATTTCTACACATGTTCACTTCATGGTCACTTGGTGCCATTAGAACTAATCACAGCAGTGAATTCACTAGTCTATTATTACTTTCTCATTGGCGGATTGGTTTGATTGGTCTTTTTTTAATGATTCATTACTAGTTAGTTGTTTTTCGCCATTGAATCAGCTTATTTAGATAATAGAATAGTATTATTTGAAAGTCGAAAGAGGAATATTGGCATTACCAACCAAACTAATATTTCATTTTCTACAAGTTCAGATCAAACTACACTATGCGTAGAATCTATCCATGGTTCATTTTAATTACTGCTGCTTTGAGTGTGATCTTCTTAGGTGGGAAACGAAGAGCATTTGGAATATTTGTCGCTAAACTACACTCAGAATTCAATGAAACAACTTTGGCTGAATTAAACTGGATTGGTGATTCATATGCTGCGGTGGGGTATCTAAGCACAACGCTAACTACGTCCATCATACTGGGAACTGGTCGATGGTATGGATTGTCACAATTTTTCGGAGCATGTTTTGTTCTCTTAGCGTGTTTAACTAGTGCATTTGTACCAAGTCCACATTGGTTATTTTTAACGCATACATTATTTCATGGCATTGGTTCATCGCTTGTACTGAGTACATCTGGTCTAGTTGTAAATGAACATTTCGATAAAAATCACCGTTATCATATTCTGGCGACTACATTAGTGTCTGGTGGGTCTGTAGCTTCCATATTATTTGTCGAGTTGTACGCAGTGTTAATTGATTATCATGGATGGCGGTCAGCATTTATTGTTCTCGGTGTATTGTACTTTTTCGTATTGTTATTGGGTGCATTTATATTTCATAAAGATCCTACAAAATCAGATCATCAAAGTACCAAGATGGATGGACGCAATCGGCTGAATATGTGTTGGCAACAAAGGATACTGCTGATACTTTGGACAGTAGATCGAATTATCACAAGTATTGTCACCTACGGTATGCTGCTGAATCTTGCCGACTACATGTATCGACATGAATCTTCACTGCAGAACAGTGTACTGTTGACAAATTTATTTGCGGCAGGTGAAGCAACAACCTATTTAATTGGAGCTTCATTAACTGGGATAACGAAGGATTTCTTGAGAAATCGTCTGAAATATATTTTAATTGGAACAAGTATTGGTATGGCGTTCGGTTTGATAACATGGGAATTTTTAGCCTATAGTCGTGTAATGAGTTCATTTCTATCCTATGCAACCGGATTCTGCCTTGGACCATCAGTAACGTTTTTGTTTCCAGCTGGCGAAGAAATGACTCTACTGCCAGGTCATTTAGCTTATCCTTTCTCATTAGGTGGAATGGGTATTGGTATGGCACTATCACCGATTCTCTCTGCCTTCATCGCACAAACATTTAAGTATCGATGGTTTTTCTTAGTCCAGGGTGTTATTGTTATCATTAAATGCATCTGTTTAATATGTTCCTGGATGGTATTAAAGAATTTAACAAAATCTCTAATGGTTATTGCTGAAACAGAATCAACTCATGCACAAAGTGAAATCTCAATTCAGCATAATACAGATACAATTGTTTCCCATTCAGAAATGAATTACAAAGTATGTCATAAATCAACACCTGGAATTTGTTCATCCATAAATAGTGAAGCAGAATATTTGATTAGTCCAATCACACAGAAACGTTCCATTCCTAAAGTGAGTCAAACCTTTTCTGTTCTATTTAGTTTGATTCATGCATATACCACTACGTTATTTAAGGAGTACTAGGAAGTGACCAGTTAGGGATAAAAAAAACAGAAATCAGTAGGTTTTGTCAAATAGATTATGGAAGTCAAACTGGTTGACACTTATCTCTTCCAATGAAGATCTCTTCACTTGAACTTTACCTGATACTGGAGAATTCTTTATGTATATTGTCCAAAGTCTGATACTTTGGCCTTAAGTTACATGTTACTTAAAAGACCATACCAGGATGTCATGATGAACAAATTAAAATATGTGAAAACTGAGATGCATTTGTTTTCACATCAGTTACGAATATCACAGTCCATGTTGAAATTTCTCAAAGCTGATTAGTTTTTCAATCACTTAGGTGTTTCACCAAATTATGTGACCCCTTACCAGTGCACACCCGTAACTCTATCAGTGATCAAACCCAGGACCTTCAAGTTTCACCATGTTGCTTCAAAAGGATCATAGTTATGACCTCTAACACAAAAGTTCCCAGTGAATCAGCGAAATTCATTACTGAATAATAAAAGTAGCTGGATATGATCCATACTAACTTGAAGGTTTTATCCGAATTATAGTACTCCAATCCACTTCTCTGAATTATTGCACTGTCATGTTGGACAGAACTCCTCCCCTTAAAACAGTAATTAGCTTAACTCCCAGGTCAGCGGGAAAGCAATGCAGTTTAATTTCATCTTGGCGCTTTCATTATATGTATCACACAGTGAAATAGCTTTGTTTACCGGATGACGTTTCAGCAGAATTGCTGCCTCATCATCATATCAAACAAATCTCAAGCACCATTCTGCTTTAATTGCACATTTCTGGTGTTTTCCTATTTTTATTGGTTGAAAATTTTCCCAGACATTTGGGATTTATGTTGCGTCATTTGACTTACACTTGTCAGCAACCGGCTGGATAAATAAAGCTTCAGTCATTATCTCTTTCTATGCACCCAGCTGAGTTATTTCTTGAGTTTGTCACTATTCCATCCTATTGGATGATTGTGTGCATCAGCATACATTCTTATGTCTGGAACCTTCACTAGATTTCTTATAGTATTAGGGTGTACCATTCCATATTTATGTCTGTTTTTGTACTCGGCCACCGTAACTCACCCTAGTCGTTAGTTCGACCTGTGTATTTGACCTGGTAGCAATTATATGATATTTTGATCAATCAAACTGCCATATTTAATAGCTTCAGTAGAATTTTTTAACCAGAAATGTTTATCACTACTATTAATAATAGTAGCATTAGTATTATCATGAATCTAGCATACAATTTATGATGTTCCGCCTTGATACGACAACTCCATAAAGGCCTTAAATTGGTCTTATAATTATCATTATTACTGTTTTCGTTTGTACCGTTAACTGTATTATTACCAGAGTTTTCTGATTGATTCCAAAGTTTCCAAACTAACCTCATAGGGTTAATTGTCGATGAATAAGACTTCTATTTTGCACCGTTTCTTAACATCGATTCCAGACTTATTAGTTTGTTTTTATGTCCTGTTGATGAAACAGTTATCCAACCTTACTTGAACTGATATAAGATAGAATGGTCTGAAATGTAAGTGTCAAGTGGAGTGTGAAGTCTTTTTGTAGAAAATTACATCTAGACATCCGTCTTGCATTTGTTGGATTTTGCAGTCCATCATAGTTAGTTCTCCATAATCACTTCTTACTTCATGTGCGAACAGTACTGCATTCACCACCAAGTTTCTTGTTTGCAAGAAACGTGTTGATATGTTCTTAGTTAAACCATGTAAATGTGTTGTTCACGTATAGTACAGTGTTTTGATCACTGTTACTTAGCGAAAATCTGCAAATCAACGCCTGTGGTATATTTATGTGTGCGTACGCGACTAGTCACACTTTTCAGTGGTACGATGTATAACTCCTTCGCCTACTACTTCACTACATTCAAAAGATGAATAAAATCTAACCAGTCTAACATGATTACATGGATAGAATTGAGTGTATTTACTAGCGTTTTTTACTTGTACGTGAAATTGTGATTCATCACGTTAGACTCAGATCACCCATGAGTTTTTAAAAAAATCCATCTAAGGAGGTTGGAACAGCCAAGTTGCTTAACTTCCTCCCCCCTTGCTCCACAAGCTCACACTAACATATAAGTGGTTGCTGGGTAAGTGCTGATGGCTTGTTGATACTAGGTAAGTTGTGACCTAATAGTGACAAAAGTTATCGATTCAGAACAGTCTGAATAGATTATTTATTAGCATTTTACAAGATACCATGGTGTTGAAATGGAAATCCCCTTTGTTTTAGTCTGGATAATAACTTTAATATTGAACAGAAGACAGTCACATCCTGCAGACTATTTCGACTACCTTTCACTATGTTACCTTTGTTTCGTTATCGTCGCTTTTCGGTACGCTTTATCTAGATGTGATGATGTGACTCTGGCAATTTGGAGTGTTATGCAGTAATACCAGGCTATACAATAACTGTATTTGTATGCGTTTGAAATCAGATTGAGATTCACTTTTTCTATTAGTTTCAATCAGTGTTCGTTCTTGTTTGCATATCCTGATCATAGCAGCGCTCACAATACTAATTCCGGTTCTGCCGGGTAAAAAAATCATAATAAGTTACTCTGATTTGTAGAACAGGTGTGAGTTTGTGATTGAGGGAAAATCTGAACCGTTAAATGTTTAGTTTACTGGCAAAAGAATGTATAGATCTAATATCACAGAACATCTTGGCAAATGGAGAACTACGGTACGGAAGAGAAAAGGAAAAACTTGACTTGTCAGTCGAATCCTCCGTCTACTTAATACATGTTAGAAATATAACGTTCCGTTGAAAGAATCAATTATATCTATTCACTTATTAGTAAATCAGTTATCAAGTCAGTTTGTCATGTATACCTCTTCTTTGTCCTTAAGGTATGTATGCTTTACATGTTACAGCGTGTACAGTGTCCATGATTCACCCCGAGAAAATAACGTTACCTGTTGTAATAACTTACTCATCGAAAACTTACAAGAAGAGAAATAAAACGAGAGTAAAAGACAGGCCAATGAATACAAAATTAAAAACAATTCTGTCATTTGAATAGAGAAACACACACTGTGATTGTAAGCGACACACTGAAAAGAAAAACTTATTAATAGTTGACACTATAATTCTCATCATCAGCACTGACAAGAAATAATTTATGATCCTAAAGTCTATACACCAATAAAAATCAATAGTTGCTGATCACAAGAGTGGATTTGATGATGGTTTATCAGTAAGTTAGGCATTGATTGTGACAACTGACGAAATCGTAGCATGGATAGAATAGACCTGACCAACTTTTAACCGATTACCCCACTTGTGACAAGATACATAAACGCCTAAGTGATGAGTCTTGAGTAAGACAGGTGATTTGGTAGTAAACTTCGGTTGGATTTTTGTGTTTGTTCCAAGTGTTACGCACTGCAATCCACCAGCTTTCTTTACGTTCAAATTGGCTTGGAACAGAAGTGATTTGTGCAAAAATCCTAGAGTTGGAAAGAGTAGCCGTTGGTATAGTGAATTTAGGGAGGTGCGAAATTCCTGATTTAGGTTTACCAGACGAATTAAGTCGACAGTTGAAGACTGCCGGTTATAAATCTCTCAGAAGTTCAAAAGCATTCAAATCCCGTGTATTTATCAAAATACTTTGAATTCTACGTGTCCTTATTACTGCTTTTTTTTTTCTTCTCGTCTGACGATTGTCCTCCCTCTTGTTGACCTCTTTCATGATGTATTGCAAGCAATTATTTCAAGAACAATGCTGTTGATTTTTGACTGTTTAGGAATTCAAGTCTCGAATGACAGGATCTATCATTTCTTATACCACGAGTTATGAAAGTCTTCTCCAGAACAACGAAAAAAGCTAGAGAATGGGGTTTTAATCTGAGTATATCTAGGGGGTAACAGAAAGTTCTGAGTTCTTTGACGTAGACGTTATCTACCAACTAGCAGTGGTGATAACGTAGATCATTTCTGATACTTTTAAGTCAGTGGTACTGGTCAAGTTCTTCTGGTCAATTTTTCGGTGCGTCAATGAAAACACGTGGATTAATAAATCAGTGCAATACATTTTTTTTTGACGGACGATAAGTTTCCGTTAGAATAAATCGTTTCCTGTTTGTCTAACTGGAACCATGACTGGTGCAGTTTGAAGTTCCTAAATCAATACTGACTTCCAGAAGTCTGTAAGTATGTCTTACTGGTGAGTATCGTAAACGGTAGTTTCATATTCCCATTAGCCCACTCAACCAACGTGAAACTGAATATCAACCGATTCTGCTGGCAAATAAAAAGAATACAGCGCTGGGAAATCAGGTGAGTTAAGTAGTTGGAATTGATCGCATGAATCTCAATCTGCTTCGTCATGACGTAAGTGATGAAACACTCAAATATCACACAAAAATTGCTGCATTTCGTGTGTGCGAGTGTGAAGATACTGTGAACAACGTGCACACCGCAACTGACGGCAGTTTGTTCACGTAAAAATAAATCATGACCGTTGAAGTTCAATGATGAAATTTTTTAGCGTGCAACGTTTGGTAATGCCAGTTCAACGTCTACTGACTGTCACCTCTCAGTGCAGTTTTTTAGACATCAGATAAGCATCAGGTTCATCTTCAACACATCTGTGAATACTGGAATGAATGGTGTAAGGCATGGTCGCTAATAAGTTGAATTAGCGGTAGCAATAACTTTTGGATAGTGTAGTTAGAAGACAAAGTTTATCTGTTTATCAGATCAACTAATTGTCAATAATTTTTAATCGTCTTACCTCCTCCATTGAAAGTTAAACCTAATCATCACTTAGTTTGGAATCATTGCCAGTAGCTTCAAATAACTTAATTAGTCTTGCATAAACTAAATTACTATATATACCTTCTTGATTGAGAATAAAGGATGAAGTTAGCATGAGAGTATAAAGAAACATAGTGTCTGACATCATAAGTTCGGGGTCTGAGACAATACCATGGATGGGATCCAAGCATACTCAACTGTGGTTTTCCAAATTGCACTAAATATGGGTCCGCAGTAAGCAAGTACATTATCATTTCTATTAAGCATTTTGAACTAAGCATACGTCTCCTTAAGAATAGTCTTTCCAACAACAGAAATAATTATTCTAACTTCAGTTCTCTATGACAAAAAAGGAGAATGTGTGCATGAACTGTCAAACGGCGTTGAGGTAGCAGTAAATAAGACCTAACTGCAAATTGGTTATCTGCACCTCTTAATTTGGTATCAACCCACAGCAGAAACTCACTTAAAAACATATTAGACAACATCTCCCCCTCCTCTTCCCCTGGGACACCATTCATTTATTTCCAGCTGGTGAAATTTCTGCCCAGAATAATTCAACCACAGGAAAAACATTTATGCGGATGCCTTTTTAGATCGCTGAAACAAGTAAATTTTTCCCTTAAAAGTTACATTTCATTCTAAAATGTAAATCAACAGTACTTTCTCGGTGTTTTATGTCAGCTTATGTTTTATATTCTTATGAGTCTGTGATACAGCTATAACAGTGTAGGTATTTGTTCGTCGAGTTCATTTCAGTGGACCGAATCGACTACATACAACATAACTATCCTGATAACTGTCTATCGTTTAAAGTGATAGATGACAGGTTTGAGTTATAATGGGAATTCCAGCAATAGGTTGTAGATCCGTTCAGTTTATGAGTCCTCACTCTACTGCTAACTGCCATCAAGTAAATAACTACAAATAACGTCTATGAATCCCTTTCTTTCAGTTGAGAAGCAAATACTTTCAACTAGTCAATTTAGTTCCATCACATGATCCTTTCAAGAACTTACAGAAAGGTGTACTATTGAACAAACTACACTCCAATGGGAGGTGTCCATAAGTATGATGTATGGTTCACAATATTTAATTGTAGACTGCTCCCATAAAAAGTGATACAGCATATGA
Source organism: Heterobilharzia americana (assembly GCA_944470555.2). Classification (NCBI taxonomy): domain Eukaryota; kingdom Metazoa; phylum Platyhelminthes; class Trematoda; order Strigeidida; family Schistosomatidae; genus Heterobilharzia; species Heterobilharzia americana. Next base: position 4,892,170 of record OX104134.1, read on the forward strand.
CTGCATCCACTTTCGATGGTCATTAAGTGGATGAACTTATAAATGATTTCGTCCAGGTATTCATCCGAATGTCACTGGTGTTTAACTAATTTTTAGTCCTGAAGACAGTCAGCTTACCATCTAGTGCAGCGGGAAGAAGAATCTTCGTCTTAGATTGCCATTTTACTGATATCTTTACGCTACCTGATTATTCATTGAAGCATCATACGCTTCAACGCGTCGACAGTAAATATGAGAATATCCTTCTTCTTCATTTTCCTTTTCACAGATAGCTGGGGAATTAAAACTCTGAATTGTTACCATGTTGGATTTGTATGACGTGGCATTTGACGCCTCCTTTAAACTGTAGTATTTTTTGTTTTAATTAATCAATAAACTAGGCTATTTTCTGTGTTTGAATCTGAAAAACATTGTGCATTTTAAGAAAGGCGATAGAATCTCACTAGTCAATAATATAGGCAAAATTACTTCGTAATAAACATTGATCATTGAATGGAACTTTTTTTCGGCATTTCATTGAAATTTTAGAGAATTTTTACATTCGATTTATTGAGTCTCGTTCAATAGAAATAATCAAGTCAGATTAGTTGAAATAACGCTTTTCTAAAGGAAAAAAACAAGTTTTGAGTTTGTACGTATATTTTTTTCAAGTGCAGACCACTGAAGTATGAAGGTTGTTTATCACTGTTTAGATCATGTGAATCTGCTTTTGGTGGGATTTGATTCCGTTATCAAATTTTGAGTTCAGGTTCTGATTATCGTTTTAGCCATGGGTGCACATGCCTTAATGCTGCTTAGTTTAAATTAACACAACACACTGTGGGTGGGGGTGGTAGAGGTGGCTGAACACGATACTTGAGTTCACAGTTTGAGACAGTTGACTCACTAGGATTAAATGGAGGTTACTTCAAAGTTCAGATGAATGAATATGAAAACACTGAACTGTATGCAAATATCCCGAAAATATCAAGATTTTTACCGCATTCGTGAATTGAAATAGTAACTTGTGCATAAAGTATGTTGTCAATGCGGACTAGTTACAACCCGACCTTCAAATAATAAATAGCCAAAGGTAATATGAAAGTGAATAAGCAGTTAATAAATTCTTACCAATGTATATAGGGCAGTAGTTTTGCTCAGTCTTGCCTTTGTACGTTTTAGTGGTTGCTTACTGACTATTGTAAGACTAATCTTTTCCCAGAAAACGCACCCGTAAAATTCTCTGATTCATTTAAAGAAAAATGAATGCGTTAAACACTTTTAATGTTTCAGTAGGTTATTAATTTATCTACAGGCAAAAACAAACAAATTGACAGAAGAGGTGAGTCAACGAAGATGGGACTTCCTTCAGGTGAATGTAGAGAAGATAGAGATGATGAAGATACCCAACCAGCCACAGCATCAACAACAAGCACCAATCACCGTCAGTGGAAGGAATAGAAAAGAAGTTGTCTCTCTCACCTATCTACCTACTCAGTATCGTTTCAACTACAGGTGGTGCCAGGGGTGGTGGCAGCGGCAGCAGTGGCACAGATCAGGATGTCAAATCCATGATAGAAAAGACAGCGAGACAGGCCTTTATTAATCTGAAACAATCAGTGTGGAGATCTACTGCACTGCACTGCACTGCACTGCACTGCACTCCACTGCACTCCACTCCACTCAGCATAAAGCATGAACAAGACCCGGAGTTTCAACACTAAGTCAGTCAAGTCAGTGCTTCTGTGTGGTGGTTGAGAGACTTGGTGCGTTACGAAAAGCATTCCCAACAAACTAGACAGATTCACCAACAGCTGCCACCTACGCTCACTCGAAACTGACACTGAAGATCAGATGTCCAGAATGACAAGAATAAGCAATGAGGAACTCTGACTGACTGACTGACTGACTGGCTGACTGGCTGCCTGGAAACGAACCAACCAACAGCCTATCGCCCAACAAATATGGAGTGGAAGAAAGTGGAGATGGAGATGGATTGTATTGGACATACACTGGGAAGACGGTTTGTGGAGATCACACATCAGGTCAGACTCTCGAGTGAAAGCCAAAGAGGAAACGACGAGTTAGGCGTCCGATAGTGATATGGAGGAGATGGTGTGAGGAAGAAATGAAAGCTTGTTAGCAGTCGTATAGCCAGGTTGAAAATACTGCAGAGAAGAGAGTGAAGTGGAGACGTGTTACTGAAGCCATATGTTCTACTAGGAACCCAAGGGACAAATAATAATAAAAATAAGTTATTAATTTAATAAAATCCGAAATGTTTCACTATTTTTGTCCCATGGTCTCAAATAACCATCACAGAGCTCTGAAATGAATGAATTTGCTACAACCCCTAAGTCGTCATTCTAAGTCTAAAGTCTTGGGAATTTAATCACTGAACTTAACGTTCTCATATTCCATACACACAGTTTTTGTGCAATAGTTTGAAAAACCCTGTTCTCTAGGCTACGATGCTCCCAAGTGATCGATTAGTTCTGAGTAGTTTGAACTTGCTGGCTAAATCAGTTACCATCCGATGCGCAACTGGTTTACACCGTCCATTCTTGCAGGAGATCTGTACCAATTCGACTGGTTCATATAAAGAGTTTATGACTTCAGAAATAAATGCCTCAGGTTTGAATGCATGGAAAACATGTGTTCTGGTGTTAAGGTTACAAACATTTAAGTCAGTTGGAACACGGTTTTCGGCTCTGTGACAGCTAAAATAGGTCATAAGTCCCAAGGTCATAATATGCAAATAAGGTCTACCACTTCGTAAAGAACGTTTAAGTCTTCAGAAAGTTCATTTTGGTAGTTACATGACTCGAAGGGGTGCATAAAACATGGTCAGAAGTGGTGGGCAGTTTTTATGCTAAAAAAAATCTTTTAGGGACTACCAATGTCAGGGAATATCACAATAGCAAATTTGCGTATTTTTGTGACAAACTTGTTTACGATTAGCCTTAAACGGAATCTTATCAAGGTTGTAACTATACTTTCTTTATTGAAATCAGGAAGTTGAGATATTCAGCTTTCTAGTAGAAGTTATCAAGACTATTTTGTGCTCAAAGGTTTATCAACCCTAGTTTTGTCAAATTTTTCAACAATGAACTCACTGTGTCATATTCTCTGTAGATGTTTAACTCTCGCCAGTTAATCAGTTTACCGTCATATTTTATTCCGATAATTAGAATTTAGGTGGAAATTTAACTAAGAACTGTGTCATTTTTCCAGTGTTAGTGTTAAAATAACCTTAAGAAGCTTCAGTATTCTCCATTGGCAATCAAAATTGTCGTTATACTGCACCAATTAGGCGTCAATTCACAGAAATTCCTATATTTTTAGCTTGTCGACATTCGTCAGCAACCTTGTAAATTTCATCTTCTTTCCCTTTTTTTGTACCCCTACCATTACCACATTCAAAACCTGTTTTTCTCCAGCAACTTCCTTCTCCAAGCTTTGACCTACTTTGACTACAGGAACACCTATCTGCACTATTGTTCGGTTTCTATTATTTATATCATCAGTTATACTACCACAATTAATATCATTTTTCTGTTATTTTTCACTGAATAATCCGTATCTATGCTATAGTTGACTAAAAAGTCATCACAGTTGACCTATAATTTATGTTGTTTGTTGTAAGGCTATGCATAGTCAAGTAAGGGTTGAAAGGGATCTAATTGAAAACAGTATGCCTGGATTCCATTGTTTGGCGTTACTTGCATAATGGAAATTTTTAATACCGTAAAACTTTATCTTCTCATGAAGTTGTACAGACTGACTTTTCCATTTTAAGGCGGGTTTTTCTATTTATCTGCACAGTCTCATCTGCCTTTCTGGTAGTTTGATGCATGGTATTCATAGTTCGATGACTCAAACTGTTTCCTTCAAGGAAACGAGCATTGCGATGGCGCAAACCACTGATCGTGCACACGTTTTTCTTTCTGGATGTTAAGTCTGGCTGATTATCATACTGGAATGTCTCTTCACCATGGTTCATTAAACGAGAAAAAAACTCGAAAAAATCCCCTTAACTGATTTGTTGATAAGTTAACCCTTTCCTCGTGTCTAGAAGAAAGTTATTTATCTGGAAAACTCTCATCATAAGACTATCTTGAATTCCTGATTGTGAAATGAAACTGACTGGAGCCACAAATCGGTCAGGTGATGGTCACTTATGTAATTGTCAAGTAATTAGCACTTATCAAAACCTCCAGATCAAGTTTCCTATTTGACCAATAAGCTAAGTTAGGCAACACTGTAGTGCGTTACATTTTTTTTGTTCAATGTCTCTAGTTATGCGTCAGCAAGACATATCCATAACCTAAAAGAAATTGATATTCTGTTAAAGACTTGAACTCAACAAACATGAGTTTCAAATGGCCTGAAGATTTATCTTGATAGCGAGAGCCAACAAGTAACGAAAACCGGGCTAAGCAAAAGTTCCTACTGACTGACATCCAACTCTGAACTGACTAAACGTAGCATTAGTGTATTGGCTTAATTCTTTTTGCTCTAAAACAGTAAAGTGGTCAGTAGTCAACGCAAACGATGAACCATCAAGGCAGACTGAAAAGACTTAAGAACTGATTTGTTTGCAGATTGTTTTCAATTGTACACCGGTTATAGATTTCTTGGTCACAAGTTTCAATCTGTAAGTAGTTGAAAGTAAGGGCTGCTGAGAAATCTAAACAAACAGTGAATGGATCTACTTCGCTTGAATCAGCCACCTAAATAAAACCTCATCAACCAAATGTCTTTGCAGCAATCCTCAGTAGGTCAACTTGAAAGTCTTGGATTTCAACTAAACTTTACACAAACAGTAAGTGACTTCATTAACTCTCATCAGACTTGGGCAAGTGCATAGGAAATTCAATAGGTTCACCTTTATGTTTTATTCTGTATTACCGAACTAAGCTTAAGTGCAAACTAGTTATGTGATACAAATATTCTTGTCAAAAGTGCAATATCCGTGTATGAAATATAAATGATACAGAATTAAATCTATTGATGAATTATTTGCTTTCCTGAAGCAATACATGCAGTATACAACTGGTTCAGTGCTTGGAGAGAAAAGCTGCTAGATAAATCGTTTTTGCTTGCTGTGTATACACCTTGAACACTGTCAAGGTACTCATTGTTCAACTTTCTTATTAGATATTAAGTCACATACAACTGGTATCTTGAAGTAACTGTGTTTACTGAAGTCATACTTATTCGAATACTGTCATTATTTACTGTCCAACAGGTGTTATAATAATGGTTGACTTACGTAAAAGCGACAAAATATCTCTGTTAGAAGGAATACCCAAAGAATAATATCGTGTTCTGAACTACTTGAAAGGAGTTTAATTAGGTTAAACACGCATTTTGTCCATGTTACTTGTAAGATGACGTTTCCTGAATGGTGCATATTGAACTCCAGTTATAGGATACGGAGCAAAGTGGCAGTATGCATTGATGCATTTGGTGTAATTGGTTGATCGGTGATGAAATTCGTCCTCTTCTTGAATTTTCATCTAATTATCCTTAAAATGTTATGGTGTGTAGCAATACCCATACATTGACAGCAGCTTTTACACTTAAAGGAGATGTATTCACAAAGAAAATACCTCCAATCGTTTCTTCACTGAGATTTTAAATGAGCTGAATAAAGCAGAAAGTTATATGTTCCTAGCTAGAAACTAAACTAGCTACCCTGCACACTTTTTCAAGCAGCTCAATGTGACTTGAACATTAGATGGCTATTCCACCTATTTTGACGTCAAGGTCATTAGTGGTATACTTGGAAAAGTTCACTTCATGAAGACACTACATTGTTCAGAGCAACTGCTTCTAGCTAGCTAAGTGACATTGACCAACTCGTCATAAAGCGGATGATGAATCTGAAAATCATCTACAAACTTCAAACACCATGTTAACATATCTCATAAATGAGCAGTTTTCCATCTACTAATCTGCGGTCTCAACAGGGTTTTCAGTGGAAACTGGTCATTTAAGATGCCTAATCACCACTTTTGACAAAGTGTCATAAACTAATGGTAGTGAACAACATGGAGTAACCTCGCCTGGTTAACTAGTTCACTAGTTACTAGACGGTCCTAAGCTCGGGTAAAGAGGGAAGGTTGGGCACACGGCTAGCAACCCTACCCCGGAAAACAAATCTAACCGCTAAACAAACTTCAAAGCACAAACAAAATATAAAAAATGAAAACAAACTTATTCCCCGCTGGAATCGGAGAGGCGAAATGACGCCAGTTGGTGAAAGCCTTCGGGAAGCCAGTCGGCCGGGCCGATGTGTCTTCTCTCCTCTCGATGAAAGCGAAAGTAAGGCTGGGGACATGGAATGTCCGTACGATGTTTGAACCCAGTAAGGCAGCCCAGATTGCAAACGAGATGAGAAGGTATCACATTGAAGTGCTTGGAATATGCGAAAGCAGATGGAATGGGAGTGGACTCTCCAAACTGTCAACTGGAGAGGAGTCAATTATCTACTCCGATATTCTCACCCACACGACAACCATGAACACCCTGGTTTTCGGAGTGGCTATCGTGATGTCCCCAACAGCATCGAAGGCTCTCATGCAGTGGGAACCAATCTCCTCAATGATCAGGATCATGACAGCAAGATGGATTCAACTCAGAAGGAAGGAAGGTCACAATCATACAACGCTACGTTACGCACCTACAAATAATGCAGAGCAAGAGAAGAAGGAGGAATTCTACAGACAACTGCAATCAACACTGGTAAGACCCCACTCCAGCTGGCGATATCAAAACTCATTCTAATGGGTGTTGTGACATGAATGCGAAACTGGGAGGGGACAACACAGGAAGAGAACTAACCATGGGTCGAGAAGCGGTCGGTGAGGTGATGAACGAGAATGGAGAATTGTTTGCAGAATTCTGTGCATTCAACGATTTGGTGATTGGAGGTGAGGCAGTGTGTTCAAGCACAAGGATATCCACAAAGTGAGCAACATGGATTTCACCAGACACCAGAACACACTAAAAATCAGATCGACTTTATCTCAATCTCAAGAAAATGGAGACGCAGTCTACTTAACACAAGGTCAAGAAGAGGAGCAGATGTAGGTTCACACCACTCACTGTCTAGTGCAAGGAACCCACCATGAGAATCAAGTTGAAAGCCTTCAAGGAAGTTGGTGATAGACCACAGTTCAAGTACAACACTCGGAAACTGAAGGATGAAACTACAAAGGAAATCTTCACGGCAGCCATCATGACAAAACGGGAGACACTAAGCAACATCCCTGAAGAAACCTGTGTGGAAGAACACTGGAACTCTTTGAAAGCTATGTAGAAAGAAACCTGCACAACCGTATTAGGAAGGAAGAAGAAGGAAGACAAGGAATGGATCTCAATGCATACATGGAAGCTGTTAGAGCAGGAAGAGGACGATGGTGATGGTGAAGCAGAAGATAAACCAGTGCAAAGATGAACGACGAGAAGAGGAACTGTGTACAATGTATAAAACACTAGACTGGACAAAGAAGTGAAGAAGAGTGGGTGGAAAGACAAAAGACACTTCTTCGAAACACTGGCAAGTGAAGCAGATTAGGCTGCTGCTGGTAGGAGAGACACAGACCTGACAACATTGTATCAAATAATCAGGTTACTATCTGGGAGGGAACAGATCAATGCAGACGAAGGCAATAAAAGATGATGGAAGGAAATTTAATTACGAAAGAAGAGAAACGAAGGAAACAATGGGCTGACCACTTCAAAAAGCTCTCGAATCGACCACCACCACCACCACCACCATCTGCACTTCGTCCAGAAATACCACCAGCAGGCCAGTCACAGAACTATCAGTGAACACAAATCCCCAACAAAAGTCGAAGTCCTGAACGCCATAAATCTACTGAAATGTAGGAAAGCAGCAGGACTAGATGGAATTCCTCCAGAAGCACTGAGAACAGACGCAGAGACAACAGCCGACATGCTCACACCACTATTGCAGAAGGTGTGGAAGGAAGAGAAGGTACCTGGTTAGTGATTGGAAGAAGGGTTACCTTGTCAAACTGCCGAAGAAGGGAGACCTCAGTGTTTGCAAGATCTGGCAAGGAATCAAGCTCCTGTCCACCCAATGCAAGCAAAATATTAAGCTGCATCATCCTGGAGAGGCTAAGGGATGCGCTGGATACAAAACGACGACCGGAACAGGCTGGCTGGATTCAGGAAGTACAAATCATGTGCGGACCAAATTGTAACGCTACACTACGCATCATCATAGAACAGAGTATAGAATGGCAGTCAACTCAACTTTATTGACTTTGAGAAGGCCTTTGACAGCGTCGACCGAGAGGTAATTTGGAAACTGCCTCATTACTACGGAATGCCACAAACCTTTATCAGCCTTATTCAACAACTATATGAAGATGCCATATGCCAAGTAATTCACAATGGGAAGCTCAGTGATGCTTTGGAAGTGAAGACAGGAGTAGGAGTGAAACAAGGTTGCCTTCTATCCCCCATGATATTCCTGATTGTGGTCGACTGGATCATGCAGCAAACAGTGGGGAGCTGGGAGAAAAGGAGGATACGCTGGACTGCGGAAAAGAACCTAGAAGATCTGGATTTCGTCAACTATGACTTTTGTCTGATGTCACACAAACCTGAAGATCTACAGGTGAAATCCAACAAGGTGACAGAAGAGGCAAGGCAGACAAGACGGGACTTCAAGTGAATATAGAGAAGATAGAGGTGATGAAGATACCCAACCAACAACTCCAACAACAACAACAACAACAAACTCCAATCACCATCAACAGGAGGAACTCAAAGGAAGTAACCTCTCTCACCTATCTAGGCAGCACTGTCTCAACTGTAGGTGGCACAGGCACAGACGAGGATGTCAAAGCCAACCAGGATGGGAAAAGCAAGAGAGGCGTTCATTAGCCTGAAACCAGTGTGGAGATCTTCTGCACTGCACTCAGCATGTGGAACAACATCCGGATTTTCAACACCAACACCAACGTCAAATCAGTGCTTCTATGTGATGGTTGAGAGACTTGGTGAGTGACGAAAGGGATTCCCAACAAACTACAGACATTCATCAACAATTGTCTACGCTGGCTCGTTACTGAAGCTCAGATGGCCAGAATAATAATAATAATAATAATAATAATAATAATAGTAATAATAGGCAACAAGGAACTGTGAGAACGGACCAAACAATAACGTATTGCTGAAGAAATATGCATTGGAAGGAAGTGGAGATGGATTGGGCATACACTGAGAAGGCCGACTGTGGACATCAGGCGTCAGGCCAGGCACTCGAGTGGAACCCAGATGGGAAGCAACGAGTTGGGCATCCCAACTGAGGGTGACATGGAGGAGATTGTGCGAGGAGGAAATGAGAGGTTGTGGGCAGTCGTGGAGCCAGGTTGAAAATACTGCAGAGAAGAGAGTGGAATGGAGACGTGCTACTGAATCCCTATGTTCCATTAGGAACCGAAGGGCCTAATAATAATAATAATAAGTGAACAACATGAAAAGACTTGCATTCACATTTTTTCATAGGATTCTAATCAAGATATTCAGGTTTCATGAAAATATATTGGAATCACTGAGGAAAATTTACGACGCACGTGGTCAACCATTTTCATAGTGAGGACCTATTCACCTATTCTGCACTACAGTCACTCTGTCTTCCCCATTACAGCTATTAATAACCCTATTTCTTCACCAAGTATCCCAAGATGTATGCACAGAATGCTTGTCAATTGAGTACACTTCCTCAGAAGCTCACTATACCCTCCTGGTCTTTGTCAAATGTCATCTTCATAGTCTCACAGAACTTAACCTGATTCTACTCTGAAACCAGCTAGCCCCTTCTGGCTATTCTTTAACTGCCTATCCTCCGTGGCTGTTGATAGCAGTCTAAGTTTATGAGACTTTATCCGGAGCCTTCTGAAGCATATCTAACTGAATGATTGATTCATTGATTGATTGGTTGACTGACTGACTGACAAAATCAACCTACGTCGAATTGGATGACAGGCTTCAAATCCTTGTAATATTGATTTATGAGGGTAGTTAGCATTTCTCCGACCCACAACGCATCCACTTATGATCATTCACTTTGACTTACCTGGGCTATGTGGTGTATCTATACGACTTATTTCGATGGCTAGTTCTGGTGGCCTTTTTGGTGCAAGTATGATCAGAAAGCATAATGTTCAACTCCAGTTTATTTCAACTAACAGTCTCTAGAAAGCTGTTTGACTAGATGTTACCACAATAACTGGAAAACATTATGATATGAACCAGTGTTTATACCGGGTTCTCATTTATTCACCCACTAGCTACAAATAGACCAAAGTTAAAGGTGAATTTTAACTAGAATTATTTAGCCCTCCACAGAGAGCGGAAAAGATACATAAGGTTGGTTATCTCAACGGTTGACTTATCATTCAGAAGTATTTCTACATATCACTCAGTACTTCAATGAAACTAAACTGACTGAAGAAACTAGATAACTCACTACTATTCGTGTGCTTCAGTCTATACATGCAACTAGTTACTTCTAAATAACGACACTGGTATCCTCATACATTCTGAATACTTCTTGATAAACACTGGAAATGAAGATTGTAGATTTGCACGAATTATTATAAAATCCATCTTATTTTACAAATAAAACAGGCAATATTTTGGATTTGAAAAAGAAACTGATAACAGTAAACAAAATATATTCTGTTCAATGTCTCAAGTATACCACTTAACTGAGATGAAAGGAAACGTCTTTTTAATTAATGTAGCTAAGCAGAACGTCTTGTCATTTTATATTCTAGAAAAGATAAATAAAATAAATTTGTTACTGCACAGCATAAAGTTATCTTAAGTAACTTTTATCTGTGTGAGAAAATCCTTAGTTTACTGTAATTAATTAATTAATTTTACCACCAAACTAAATAGATGCAATTTCGTAAGATATCCAGGCATATTTTTGTGTAACTGGTTGATCAAATTGAATCGATTATCCGTAAAGTTATCTGCATTATTTTACCGTTTACTTTCAATATTTTATTGTGAAATCACAGGATGTTTCCTAACAGTAACTGACGCCTCCTGCTATACTTAATGCTTGTACCCTGATGGTATCTACAGAGATTAAAATTCAATAGCCATTGTTTAAAAAAGTAATGAAGCTTTACTTACTGGGATACTAAGCAACAAAAGTTACCTGCTACGTTATTCAGGTAGATTGGGTCTTCTATGGATTTTCATTTATCGTTTTTTCGCATTCTAGTTACTTGACCTCACTTACAAAGTAAACACAGAGAAGCTTCTAATGTAGACTCTATATAATGATAATTAACGACATTCTAACAGCCCTGTTGTTATATGTTAAGAGTTAATTGACAGAAGACCCAGCTTCACTTTAGTTTCGCACTTGCCAACAGTCATCAGTAAGGTCGATCTGTAAAGTATATCTATAAAATAACATCACTGTATGTAAACATTCATTAAAAATCTATTTCCAATAAATTGCATCTGTAAACTAGGGAAAGTCATGTTATCTAGGAAATTAGAACCAGTGTTACTCTTTTTGGTGAATTGATAGACTTTGGTACTGAGCCAAGCAGGTCATGACTGATCTCTTACAAGATTATATGTTTTAAGTGCAAAACACTTGACAGGTACAACTACCGGTATTCCATTTTTCTTTCATGCAGGTTGTATCATCAATCGATATATGATATTCTAAAAACCTAAAGTAAGGGATAACAGCTATCACACTCAGCAACTTTTGAGTCAGGAATGGCATTTGTAACTCTGCAATCTACAAGAGACTCATTTCCAAATTAAGACTTACCGGTTGGGCCTAATTCTTTGTCAAAATTCATCACATTTGTATGTATAGCTTGCGGGTTTCAAAAGAAGGAAAAATTTGGAATTTCAGTGAATGATTTCTTCCGTCCACAGTATTCAGTCCTTAGTGACCTATCCGCTTTTTGCATAATGGCCTTGGAACTGCTGACTATTGAATCTTGATATCATTGTGCTGTCAAGAAGTGGGATTCAAACATACATTTCATTCTGACTGAATACAAAGAAAGCCTTCAGTATCCAGTTTCCAATTAACAATAACATAGATTCATCGATTTCACCATCACTCTTTCAATCTTAGCATTAACTTTTAGTGCCTTTGATCCTGTAGACTAACTAGATAATTCCATTGAATAACCATAATGTGCTGATTTCAAAAGTGTCAAGGATTCAGCAGTTGTCAGTTCCATTAAAAAGTCCTGTGACTAGTCCGCATTTCAACATTCCATCTTATTTGTCATGCCACAAGCCTTAAGTTTGTCACCTAATTAATGACTTTCAAGACGTGGTGACAAACATCTCTTGTAGTTGGCAGCTGTTATTTGTCTTGTATGTGAAACAAAATCGATTAATCTCAGGCAGCAAGCACTAA